>JAWNNK010001309.1:0-88720 GCA_035045065.1 Hirtodrosophila trivittata | reverse complement strand
TCTAGGTGAAAAATCATCTTTTCAGATGAAGCTCCTTACCAACTCGGCGGGTATGACAACAAGTAAAATTGTCCGATTTTCACCGCAAAAAGCCCACATTTAATCGTGGAAAAGCCATTGCACCCCAAATGAGTCACTGTTTGGTGCAAAGTTTGTTCACAGGCGTCATTGGGACATTTTTTTTCGAAACGGAGAATAGGGAGGCTGTTACAGTTTTTAGATAAGGTTCAATGGTAAAATGGAGTGCACAGCTCTCGCTTATAATTAATAAAGTATATACATGTATATCCTACGTAGATATATTTTTTCACGTATTTGTGCTCACAGTAGTTGAGGTAGGTCGTAATCTGTTTATTGTGATACTGATTTGTTGGGTTTCCTAAGCGGCGTTGGCAATACTAGCAGCTCTGTGAATTTCTTGTGACATATCTTGAACAGTCCATTAAGGTTGACTCTTCCAGATATCTCTGGAACACCTCTATATCAAGTTAGCAAACCGCTTAAACAGATGCTATCTCTGATGCTGAGGTGGGAACCTGGGATGCCTTGATATAGTGCAATGTCCAGGCAGCTTGGGGGCGATGTTTTATTATATGGGCACCTTGTAGGTGCAGCAGTGGCTAAAACTCGAGCAGTATCAGTTGGTGCTTATTATTCCAGGTCACGCTGAGAATACATTTAGGAACAAAAGACAAGCACAATCTTCTGAAGTCTGTTGTTGATACAGACCATGTAAATTAACATAAAGTACAATATATCAGCGTACCACGTTAGCGTACTTATTTTTTGTTGTACCGCATGAGCAGGAGAAATAAGACATCCGCGTTCGCTTGATGTTTGATCTATTTTGCGCTTTTCTTACATATTTTTCTTAAGACGAAGCCGGCGGAGCCGACTACATTGTCTGTGATAATGCTGAGCTTGCGCCTCGTGCATGGTTCCAGCTTACCACATCCGATGTTCCATAAGGGTATGCTGACGGTGCATTCTGCAGCGTCAGCGATCTTGGGTTGTGTACCCAGTGCCTTTGGTATGCATGAGTGCCCGATGTGAACATTAAATATAATAGCATACTAAACTAGCTTACCTTATATACTTAGGTATATAAGAATGGGGTTGTTGTCATTTTTACCATAGTTTAGTTCTTTATTGGCTTTAGCATATGACTAGCTCTTATGAATGCTACTTTCAATCGAAATTTGATTTCTTTAGAATAGTTATCTATATTGTTAATCGGATCTATCCTTCCTATCTTACTGAAATCTATGAATTGTCTTAGTAGTCTTCCATACACGAGTTCGCATGGACAATATTCATGTACTACCGAAGTAAAATATTGAACTTAAACATCTCAGTCGGCTTTGTCTACAGACATGTATGAACGAATATATTCAACAAGTTTTCTGTGGCTACGTTCCATTGTCCCTAAAGTTTGGTGGTTTCGTTCATACACTTGCACAATTCTGTTATTAGTTGAATCTTATACTCAGTGCCCATGTCCGTAATAAATGTTTTCATTAGACCGTACTTGAGTACGAAATTGTCAAAAATAGCCCTACTAACTGGTTTTGCACTTTTATTTGGTATGGGTACCTTAACCAAATGTTTAGTCATACGTATGTGATAGTGACTGCATACTCATTTCCATCTTCAGATCTTGAAAATGGTATCAATTAAGACTAACTGAAATGCTGCTGGTGCTGTTTCTGTTATTGTTAGGAACGTGTTTACATGCTTTAAGATTTAAGCATGTTGAAATTTTAAGCAAGCCCTTACTTTGTTAATTATTGCTTTGTGGAAGTTAGTTTTGTTAGTTTTCATTTGTGGCCAGTAATAAAAGTTTTTATTTCTCTCAGGGTTCTAGGAACTCCTGGGTGGCCTCCATCTTTCATTATGAAAGTACATTTTTCTTTATGCAGTTTAAGGTTGTGTTACCTACAAATCTTAAGTACTGTAAAATCAATCAGCAATCCGTGGTGCGGAATATTGATATTGCTTGATTTTTTCCTAGTACGATTTTGTGAATTTCAAACATAAAGTCGACACATAAAAAAGATTTTTTTCGGCTTAAATGGTCAAGAATACAAGTATATTCTATTCTTTGAAGTGGGAATTTATCTGCTAATGACTTTATGTTGATCTGACGATAGTCCACCCTTTATTGCCATATCTTTTCTACCGAATTAGCCTATGATTAAAGCTTCTTAGATATCGAAAACGTCTATTGATTCGCTTGTTATACTTGTACTATTATTATACGAATCATAGCGTTTTCGGTATCTACTAAAGCAATTGTTATTATTATTCCTGCTTGCAATTTTTGATTGGGAATTATGGCTCTCTTTTCGGTACTGTATCGTGTCTTGCCTAATTCCTGATATTTAAGCGCTTATCAATTCATTGAACTAGTCTTGCAATTACTGTATTTAAGAAGAAAAAGTGTCGGCACCTGTATCTATAAATAAATTCATCTCTGTGTTAGTTGGCATATTTAGCGGTCGGACAAAAACTCTTAAATTGAAATTGATCTGCATGATTAGTTTCACCTTATCAAATGCGCAGTTTTTGGTTGTAGCCTCTATGGCTTGTGTGTTGTGCTGTATTTATTACCCAGATCGGGGGTTATCTAATCATTAAAATTGGCTCCCTATAACGCTTTAGTTAGTTGCTCAGTCTCTTGAGTATTGTGGTTCGCTATTCTGTTCCGTTGTTAAAGATTCAGCAAATTTGCGGATAACATTTCTACCGGCTCGCCTATTACATTGGAGCTTATGTTATTTTATTTATTAACGAGATGAGCCCTCTAATTATTTATTTTTTTATTTATTTAATTTAGAGACGACTAAAAATAGTCGAATAGCAGAAAAATAAGAGTCTTAACATAAATTGTACGCTATAAAGTATTAAAGGTAAACTGGAAATTAAAAAGTATAAAAGGTCTATTAAAATTGATTTAAATTATTATAAATTAAAAATCCCTGGATTAATATACGGCATAGCAACAGGGGACTTTTTTTTATATTTTATGATATAAATTACATTCTTTTAAGAATATAATGATATTGTGGAACGCATCTGCGTTGGGTAGGAATATTGTTTCTTTTGGATCGGAGTTGGTAAAGATTCAATTTCTAATGTTAGAAGAACCGGGACATTCAGAGATTATTTGATAAATAGAAAGAGTTTCGTTCCCATTAAAAAAAAAACTTGGGTTCTATCTATATAAATGAGTGAGTATGCCTTGAATGACCTTAAAGTAATCTGATGAGTTTTACAATGTCTTTTAATGTCCTTTAAGATTGTCAACTTTAATATCATGTAAGAAGTCTATAACTGTTTTGGTGGTGTATTTTTTTGTACCAAAAGGATGTTTCTGGGAAAAAAAAAACGAAACCCATGTCGTGGTGATTTAAATTTTCTGTTGCGATCAAAGGTTCTTTGCAAGCTGCTTTAGCAGTTGCATCAGCGAACTCATTACCTGGAATGGGACAATGTCCTGGGACCCATATTATTTTGATGTTTTTGTTATTTGTCAAAATATTCGGAATGGATTTGGAGTATATGCATTGGGTTTTTCGGATTGAGGATATTGTGTATGCTAGACTTATAGAGCTTTAAATTTTTATGTGGTCTGCTGAATATACTGAAGTGTAGACTGATGGATTAAGCAACACACCTGTATGTGGTTGTAATACTAAAGCATATTTATTCATTAAGTTTTGATGCATCAGTGTGGATGAGTTTAAAATCTTTAAGCGCGTTTTTCAAGAAACAATTTTGGGAAAACTTCTGGGCTGGTGTAGCTTTTTTATTTTGGCTTAAGCTCAGGGGAATGGATTGGTTATTAAAGTTCCAATACGGTGGTTTTTTGGAAAAGCTGGATTTGGAGGGTATAATATGGTACGCAACCAGTTTAATAAATTGAGTAAAATAGCAAAATGACTGGCGAGCCATTTTGACTCAAACGTTAAATTGCTTAATCAATTCAAATTTGAGCTGCGTCGTACAGAAGTAGCTGAGCTCTTAACTGTGCCCGTACCTATTCCTATTTCTTCATCCCCCACCCTAAATTCCTCTCCTAAAATATTAGACATTTCCCCTATACTTTCTTTGTCTCCTGCTCCCAGCAATTTTCCCAACTCCACTCCGCTATTTACGCCTGTTGCGGCACCCACTGCTCCAGTAGTTGATCCATCACCATCTACTGGTGCTGTGGCAAAAGCTACACGATGTAAAAATAAGCACTCCCCTTTTCCAGCTCCTTCTACAGGAGTTAGTCCCCCTTCTTCACACCCTACTCTTTCCGTCATTGCTCCTCGTGGATAAGTTTTTGTGTCTAGACTATCGGCTAATACAACTTGCGAGTCGATAGTTAGAATAGATATATAGCTAGTAGATCTTCTGCTAATGTATCTGTTACCAAATTTAACTTCTCTGCTACTAGACAAATCTCTTCTTTTAAAATAAACGTCTCTTCAGATTTCTTTAACACTATATGTGACTCTAATTTCTGGCCTCCACACATGATTGTTCATGAGTTTAGGCCAAAGAAACGAGCGCAACCTTCACCTGTAGTTATTCCTACAACTAGGTCATTTGTCTGACTATATTACTATTTAATATCAGAATGTTAGAGGCCTTCATTCTAAACTCCAACAACTATATCTGAATAGTATTTCATTTGAGTCCGACATTATTGCTTTTTCTGAGACTTGATTAAACCATACCACATCTGATTGTGAAGTTTTATCAAACAATTTTACTATATTTAGACGCGACCGGTCAACACGCCGTGGCGGTGGCGTATTAATTGCCGTTAAATCCTCATTCCAATCAGAATTGGTAGCGTTCCAGCCTTCCTCTGATGTTGAAATAGTTGCTGTTTAAGTAACTCTTGCATCAATTTATCAAGCAATAATTTATCACTTGCCGCTGGAGTCTTCCCATCTCTTTGGAAAGACTCATATATCATACCTCTCCAAAAAAAGGTGGTAAGTCAGATATTTCTAATTAAAGAGGTATTGCAAAATTGTCTGCTATTCCAAAATTGTTTGAAAATATCATTACGGTAACTTTGCAACATCTCTGTAAATCTGTCATTTCCTCTTCTCAACATGGCTTTGTAAAGAGTCGGTCCACTATGACTAACCTGTTGGAATTTACATCTCTTATTCACGATGCGTTCCAACAGAAAATGCAAACTGATGTTATTTACACAGATTTCAGTAAAGCATTCGACTCTGTACACCATGATCTTTTACTTTTTAAACTACGTTGTATTGGGTTCCCTCCTCCCTTTTTACCGTGAATTTCTACTTACCTAAAAGGTAGAACCCAAAAAGTTGTACTTAGATCAGCAATTTCCAGACCAGTCTATGTCATGTCATGTTAATGACTTTTAGCCGATTAAGGTCATACCATGGTACATATATGTACCATTTGTAATCTTCCTTTAGAACGCATTTTCCTTTTCGCATTCTATGTTTTCTTTGCAATTCACACTTTCATGCTTTCTCTTCTGAACATTCTCTTCGTTCTATTAAACTTTCGCTTTTCAACCACCTTCGGTGAATCCTTTACTAATACAAAACTCATTGTTCTGATTGGGTTTTCCTGGGTTATTCCCAATCCTCGCAACAAATGTTGAGACAATTTAAATTTAAATTCAAATTTAAAATCATTTTTTATTTTCCCCAGACTTTTTTCTTATTTTTACTTTTAAATTTAATCATTAGCTTTATATTGTCTTAATGTCAACTGTTCTTAGTCGTCTTTCCGAATAAAATAAAATAAAAATAAAATAAAATAAAAAACCTTTATTGACACCGGAACACAGAATATAAAAAAAGAGCGGATTGGTGTTTATACTTAAACAGTATTTTGGATTTATTCATTTTATTATACTTAGTATAGGTGAATTGAGGTTATTTAGCAAAGACTTAATTTGACTGGAAGTTATTAGATCACTTCTAATATGGATTGGGTAAATTTGGAATTCATGGAGTAAGTAAGGTATGAGGGAAGAGAAGAATGCTCCTGTGGCTACTCTAATGGCTGAGTTAACGACAGTTTGTATTGTTTTAATTTGATTCACAGGTATTCCCATTAGAATACATAGACCACAGTCAATTTTTGATATAATGACTGAAATTAAAGTATAGAGTTAAATTTGTTGCTAGAATTTTTATTATATTCAGACGAGCTTGTAAAGAATGTACTAGTGATTTGATGTGGGAGTTCCAACGGTATTTAAATTTGATGGTAAGACCGAGGATTTTATGGGGTGTTTAATTCAAGTATTATAAATTCTTATATATATATTGTAAATTCTATATTTAGGGAAAACTTGTTAATGAGATAATTTATATTATTGTTGTACTTAGTTAAGGGTTGAGTGTTTATGCTTTATGACAAGATTATCAAATTTAGAGTCAGACAAGTTTTCAGACCAAAACGTGCAAAATTCATTAGCTATTTTAAATTTATTAACAAAAGTTGAACAAATACTTTGTATTGGCAAAGTTGTTTTGAGACCGCAAAACCTTTTATATTTATGGTTGAGCTAGAGGATGGACTAATATCTAAGGTAAATGATCGGACTGCGTCGTTTTAAGCTATTCTTAGTTCTAATTTGAAGACTGCATTATCTCTTTTATAGCTCATTAGGTTTGGTGTTGAAATGTCATTTTTTAACTTATGCTACATATCCTGTTTTACTTTACTTAGTGCAGCCAGTCTTGGATTCCCCAGTACACTTTTTGATTTTTCTGTTGTTTGCTGTTTGTGGAAGAGATTCATTAACGCTTTGTAAAATTATTCTTTTAAGATTGGCATTTTTTTTGCTTATATTATTACTAATGGTAAGTTTAGTATGAAATACTCAGTGATGGTTTCGAATCTATTCCAATTAGAATATCGTTGCTTTAATTTGTTTTTAGGAACGTAGCTTTGAGAATTATTCCTGGATGGGAAAGTAATCACTTCTTTTTATTTATAATTTTGCCTTTTTTTTATTGCAGTTAGACCCCAATTGGAGTACCATCCTTTAAAATCATCTGGAATGAGGAAGTTGTCTGCGTGGTGGAATATATACAGAAATACAAGTGAATATTTGTCGGCTTGTTATTTGGTTTGAAAGAATGTCAAAGTTGATATTTGTTGGTGTGCGGCTATGTTGAATTGACTTTTCATAAGCAAAGAAACTCCGCCGTATCTGGCTGAATCATTATTATGATGAATGTTCGTGTAGTTAATGGGTGTGGGAATATTATAAGGAGACTACAGATGTGTTTCCAGCAAGCCAATTATTTTTGGGCTGTACTTACTTTTTAATCAGTATATGTTATTCCCTATAGTTATTAATATAGATTCTTATATTCCATTGTAATAGTTAGAGACATAAAAAGTTATTTTAAATTTTCAATATAAAAGTTACTATAAATTTTAGATAATTGGATTTGAGGGAATTACATTGTGTGTATGTATAAAGTTTTTGTAGGCTCTCCTATGAGCAACAACTTCAGCGGGTATTGCTATTGCCTATCGTTTTGGACATTTTGAGGCGGTGGGATATACGTGCGAACTTTTAAAACATTTCCAAGGCGATGGTAAGGTAAAGATCTGTTTCTTTTAATGCACTGTTAACTTTTTTAAGAATTATTTTGGCGTCGCATATGTTTTGCGCTTTTAATTCCGTTTTCCTTCAGAAATATTAATTGAGTGGTGTTCCGTTACTGTAACGGGAAAAATTCAGTAAGTTATAATTTCAGTAATTTCTTGGCTTGGACTGCGTACTGGGTCTAAATTAAGAGGTTTCTTTCACGGGTTTTTTTTTGACGAGCTTAACTTCTCCATTCCAAGTGAAATTAATACATTTATTAATTAGGAACGGTGAAACTTTTTCCATGGTTCCATCAATGCGTTTCATGGTAGGAAGATTCATCAACATTGCGGATAACATTTCAACAGACTCGCCTATTACATTGGAACTTAATTTAGAAATAACTTCTAATATAGTGTTTTCGTGTCCGATTAAGTTCCTAGGAACCCCTTTAAAGATTTGTTTTAATGATACAGCCAACTGTTTGTGTGCACCTTTGATGACATTCACAATATTTAATGCATCTACAAAAATTCTGAAGCTTTCCGCTTTACCATTAAAATCATATAGCCAGCGATGTATTTCAGTATATTCTGTTTCTTCTTCAAATGCAATATCAATTTCAGACTTTTTTATGAGCTTTATCCATGCGTTCGTATAATACGGATGGATAGAAAACTACTCGTACAGTTATTACCGATGGAACAAAGAGTTTAAGATTCTATCTCTTATTGAAAAGAACTAATCTAGCTCTCAATCTTTTCAGATTTTGTGTTGCTTGAAATTTGTGCAAATATTTTAATCTGTCATAATTTATATGTACAAGCTCCCTAATTTCGTTGCATTTGGCACTTATACTACTGTGGTCAATAAATAGTAAGACTTTATTCATAATTTGAAAATTCTTTATTTATTCTCCCACATCTATTTCGTCCCCCTCAAAATAATCCCCCCGGCCACAATACACTTGTGCCAACGTTTTTTCCATTCCTTGGAACAGTGGTTAAAGTCGATTTCTGGAATAGCCTTCAATGTGCGAAGCGATTCACGTTTAATGTCATCAATTGAGTCAAAACGGTTTCCCAGGAGCGGTCGTTTGAGTTTTCTGAACAGCCAGAAGTCACATGGAGCTAAATCAGTTGAATACGGTGGTTGTGGAACGATATTGGTGGAATTTTTGGCGAAAAACTCACGAACAATCAATGCAGTATGCGACGGTGCACTATCGTCGTGCAAAAACCAAGAGTTGTCAGCCCATAAATTCGGCCTCTTCTTACGAATAGCTTCGCGCAAACGACGCATAACACTTAAATGATATTCCTTGTTGACAGTTTGGCCGGTCGGAAGGAATTCGGAGTGCATCACACCTCGGTAATCGAAAAAAACTGTCAACATGACCTTGATTTTTGATTCGACGTGGATTTTTCGGTATTTCGATATTCAGCCTATTGATCGCCTGTTTCCAGGTCGTAAGCATAGATCCAAAACTCATCGCCAGTTATAATACGTAGCTTGACATCCTGGTAGTCGGAAAGCATTGTTTCACAGAAGTAAACGCGACCCTGTTTTTCAAGAAAATTGAGTGATTTTGGAACCAACCGTGCTTAAACTTTTCTTAGCCCCAAATGATCTTTTAAAATTGTTTCTTACTGATCCTTCCGATATTCCAATATTGTCAGATGGGTCTCTGACTGTTAATCGTCGATTCTCGAGCACCAACTTCTTGATTTTATTGACGTGTTGATCATCAGTTGATGTTGATGGCCGTCCTGGACGTGGTTCGTCGTCAACGCGTGCTCGACCCTCTTTGAACAATTTGTACCAATCAAAAACACTTGCTCGCGACATACAATTATCACCGAAAGCCTTTTGCAACATTCTAAACGTTTCGGCACCCTAAATTTGATTCCGAACACAAAATTTGATGGAACTTCTTTGTTGAATGATTTCACTCAAAGTACAAATCGCCGAATGCACTTCTGTATTTCAGAAAGACAAGCGTATACTGAACACTAATGATTATTTTGATGTGACATTTAGCACAGATGTCACTGACAGTGTTGCCAACCTCGAAATAAAATATTTCGACGAATGGGATTCCGCACGAAATTTAAATTAAAAAGTCTTACTATTTTGCCCACGGTAGTATTTCGGTATGCTTGACAATTGTTTCGGCGCGTATAAGGACGTTTTTATTGAGACGTTCGTACGCTTTATCGTACTCTATGCGTTTATGTTTTACCTGTTAAACTATTTCTGTCCATTCCATAGGGATATCCTTAAGACTTAATGCCTTATAGTTTTATTTTATTATTGTCTATTTTTTTCTATATTTCGTCAAAGTCGTTGGCACGACTCCAATATTTTTCTTTAGGCGCCTGTTGTGTAATTTATTGGCTTACAAAATTTTTTTTAACAATTTTGCAATAAAACAACCGATTGTGGCACGAGCTGTGTGATATGTTGCACCGTCTTGTTGGAACTACAGCTCCTGGACATCATGGTTGTTCAATTCAGGAATGAAAAAGTTAGTAATCATGGCTCTATACCGATCACCATTGACTGTAACGTTCTGCCCATCATCGTTTTTGAAGAAGTATGGACCAATGATTCCACCAGCCCATAAAGCGCACCATACAGTCAGTTTTTCTGGATGGTGTTTCGACATACACTTGAGGATTAGCTTCACTCCAAATGCAGCAGTTTTATTTGTTGGCGTAGCCATTCAACCAGATGTGCGCTTCATCGCTAAATAAAATTCGCTTATGAAAATCGGGAACAACGGCAATCTCGTTTTGGGCCCATTCGACGAATCTACGCCTTACTTGATGATCGTTTGGCTTATTCATGATGAATTGCCAAACCAAACTGAGAATAAATCACTTGACAGCTGTTAAATCGGTCGCCATCTTGAACAATAATGCCAACTTAAAGTTCTACATGGACACTATCGAAAGAAACAGAACTTTTTAAATATAACTGTTTCTGGTAGCGTCACCTACTGGTGGGTATATGAAATAAAAAGTTTGATTTCTTTTTGACACTTCGAAAATTTTAAGACAATTGGACAACTACAATCGAAGCTATCGATCAAAAAGTGACAGCAGCTTTTGGTCATCGGTCGTAAAATGCATTTTGAACAAAGAGCAAATATTAAATTTTGTTTTAAACTTGGTAGAACGTTCACTAAAACATTTCAAATGATAAAAAAAAGAAATGGAGTTAAATATCACCAAAAATTCCATTCATCGCATTTTGATAGATAAATTGGGTCTACGGAAGGTGTGCTCCAAGTTCGTTCCGCACAAATTGATACAAATCCAACATTGTAGGGATTTAATTAAGGAGTCGAGAAAGGACATAAACTACAAATATTCGATTGTGACTGGTGATGAAGCGTGGTGCTTTCAATATGATCCCGAAACCAAACGTCAAAGTGCCGAATGGAAGCATCCAGACGAGCCATCACCGAAAAAAGTCGTTTTCAGAAGTCAAAAATAAAGACAATGCTGATTTGTTTTTATGATTCCGAAGGTATTGTACACCGAGAGTTCGTCCCACCTGGCCAAACGATTAATGCTTTGTTTTACCTTGGTGTTATGAAGCGTCTTTTGTCACACATTCGTCGTGTTCGACCACAATACCGTGAGGCAGGGTCCTGGCGCCTGTTGCACGATAATGCGCCGTCCCATCGGTCGACGCTTGTCACT
This sequence comes from Hirtodrosophila trivittata, assembly GCA_035045065.1. NCBI lineage: Eukaryota > Metazoa > Arthropoda > Insecta > Diptera > Drosophilidae > Hirtodrosophila > Hirtodrosophila trivittata. The sequence goes on along the minus strand of JAWNNK010001309.1, from coordinate 77,410 downwards.
GATTTTTTGACAAAAAACTCCATATTAACCATTAACCTACTCACCTGATCTGGCACTCTGTGATTTTTGCGTATTTGGAAAACTTCATTTGCCCATGAAAGGACACTGGTTTCATGACATTTCAGCTATCCAAAAGGATATTCTCAAGAGCATTCCAAAAAATTACCTTAAACACTCATTTGAAATGCTAATTGACCGGGCTAAACGCTGTATCGAAGCACAAGGAAACTACTTTGAATAAAAAAATATAACTTTTGAAAAATGTTAATTTTTTTGTTGTTTTTTTTGAACAGTCCTGTTTCTTTTGCGACAGTCCATGTATACATCGAAAATTGTCACCCTATATTAACAATAAAAGCAAAGAGGGGCTATGGCAATCCAACCAACCCAATCGGGTCACATCCTGATGCCCAATTAGCCTCCAAGCATCTATATCTTGTGCGCGTCTTTTCCAATTGGCAACACCAAGATCCACCAGGGCTTTGGTGACTTGGTCTTGCTAACGTATCCGGGGTCTTCCACTCCTCCGTTGTCTTCCTAATACCGCATCATATACCTTGCGAGCTGGAGCTTCTCCTTCCATGCGCACAACGTAACCCAGCCAGCGAAGTCTCTGTGTGTTCATCCGACTGATTACGTCCACGTTGGCTTACAGCTCATACAGCTCGTCGTTCCAACTGATACGGTAGGTCTCGCCAATACACACGGGTCCAACATTTTTATTTATTTTAAGAATTATAAAAAATTAATAAATATAAAAATATAAAAAATATAAAATTGCCTACTGAGCCCAAAGTATCACAGTTATTCTTCGTTTTATCTCCAGACTGACATTATTGCTATTGGGCTGAGGCTTGACTGACACTGGCACTGAGCGATTACCGACCGAGCAACGCTTTCTTGAGCGACGTTAAATATTAAAGCGTCATCACGCAACAGTAAGCCGATGAGCGAATTTCGTGAGCGAATGAGCGACGTCACTCAGCGCAAAATTGGTTTTTATTTAAAACAGCAACGCAAAAATTGCACAGATTTTGTTCGGAATCTCTAATTTTGGCTGTACATGGCCGAACTGTTTTATGAGACGACAGTAACAAAGACTAAAATATTACAGATTAGGAATGAAATGCATTAGGAGCAATATGTAACTTGACAGGTAAGTTCACGTTATAAGTTTTATGAATTAATTTAATATATGTAATCGAAATATAAATCAATGATTTAATATATTCAAATAAAGTGAAGTAAATTAGTTGCATATATTGTATTTAATATAGTAGAGTTGAAATTAATGTCCAAAGTCCCAAGAGTATTCTGTTAAATCATTCCTTATATTTAATGTTGATTAACTGCTTCTGTTGCAATGTGAATTTTCATCAATAATACTAATGTTTCTGGAATCAACTAGTCCAGCGTTAATTTGTTTTGTTAATTTGTTTGAAGTCAAGATTAGTGTCTCCATCACGTTCTCTTAAATAAATTATTCAAAATACAGGCACACTTTATTATATGAATTGCTGTGGTAGGTTTTGTTGCTATTTCTTTTTGGAGTATACGCCATTTCCTACTCAAAATACTGAATGCATATTCAACACACTTTCTGGCTATTGAAAGCTTTTCATTGTATTGTTAAGCCTTACCATTTAAATTTTTTCCCGGAACGTGGCTCACTTAAATAAGATTTTAGCGGGTAGGCTTCATCTGCAATTAATAAGTTAGGAAAAATTATATAAGAGCCTGGTAGTGGTTGTGGAGGTGGAACATTGAACTTGCCGGCTTCCAGTGATCCACAAAATATGCCACTGCTGCTTTCCTCTGCCACCTATTTCAATAGTTATCAATTTTTGTCAACATCTACTACAGCTTGTAGAATAATTGAAAAATAGTGCTGGTTATTCAAGTAATCCGATCCAGAATTTGCTAGGCACTTAATTTGATAAAGTTTTCCGTTAATGCTTCCAATACGGTAAGGAAACTTCCACCGCTTATAATAATCAACGGTAACCTTTTGAAGTTGATCAGCTGTTGGTATTGGCATATATTCCTCCAAAAGTGTGTTCCAAATTATAATGCTTGTTTCGCATACAATATTGCTAACAGTATTTCTTTCTAATCAAATTAAATGCTAAGTCCCAAAATGAATGGCCTGTAGCTAGGTATCTGAACACATAATTTTGAACCTAATAAAATAATGTTATAGTAATCTATAAAATAAACAAAATAGAAAAATTATTTGAATTATAATACGTATATCATTTTTAGGAGTCGCTGCAAAATTAAAATGCAAAAATTTAAAGGACACTTATAAAAGAACATTGCAAAAAATACCGCTCCTACCATCCGGATCAGAAGCTCAACTCCATACCATAAAAAAGCCATATTAATTGCTAATGTAATTTAAAAAAAAACAGTAGCCCCACTTCCAACCGATGACAATTTAATGGAGGGTGATGACAATGACATACAGAGATGGTCACTGAGCTACTGTGCGACGAGGATTGGAAAATATCCATGTGCAGCATACCATCCGAAAGTGGATCTGCTGCAATATCCAAATTTATTTCCAAAAAGAGAAAGTTTAATGTGGAAAATGAATTTTTAGAAATAAAAAAGGAGTGGTTTGAAATATTAAAAAAAACAAATTGGAGAAGAAGAATTAAAAAAAAATTGAAAGAGAAAAAGAAAATTAATAAAAAAAAATAATTGTTTTTAAAATCATTTTTAACATTTATAGAAAAATAAGGACTTACGAAATGAATGTTAATAACTAATAATAATAATAACTAAATAATAATATAAAAATAATTTTTATTTTTATCTTAAAAATAAAACTAACCGTTGCTCAGGAGAAGTCGAAGATCTTGCTTTGTAAATTGAGTCTTTAACTTTATTTATCAAGAAGTCAAAATATTCAACTGACATTCGCATATATTGCCTAAATCAATCTGGATAGTTTCAAAGATTGCTATACAAATGATGAAACTCACTTTACTCTTGTCTTTCTCGGTTTATGGGGTGTACACCAACCCTAAGTTTTTGCAAAACCTTCGTTCATCTATAAGAGTTAATACGGCTATGGGATAGACTACGCAAAACTTTACATCACAATGACATTTTTACAACTAAGCAATTTGAGCGACGTCGCGTGATGCGTGCCTACAACATTCAAACTAATCGCTCATAGCGATTGCTCATGAAGTGTCCCTAATCGTTCAGTGCGTGGCCTCTGCCTTAGACGTAGCAGCACCAAGGTAGATGAACTCCTTGACGAACACAAAGTTATAGCTCCCTGGAGTCAGCTGAGAATCATTACGCCGTGACTGTCTTTAAGAGCACATTATAAGCTTTGTTTTGTCCATATTAACTGTTAGACCATTTTCAGCCGATTCTCTTTCGATAGCCACAAAAGGTGCAGCTACATCACGCTTGGTACGACCAATGATACCAATTTCATCACTGTAACCAACGAGCCAACAATTTGTTTGCCAATATTGTCCTCGTCCGATGCACTCGAGCCATTCTGTAGATTGAACAGCACCCCAGACAGCGCGTCGCCTTGTCTGAGACCACACTTAGTATTACAGGTTTCAGAATAGCCATTTCCTACCTTGACAGAGCTGCCGATATTCCTCAATGTTATTCTGCAGAGTCACACTAGCTTTGCAGAAATACCAAGCTCAACCATGGCAGCGAGTAAGGTATGTGCGCTTATATAGATATCGCTGATGTTTACAGGCATTGGAGTGTGTTTGCGTAGCAGACAAAGGACTCGAGTGGAGTCCTGATGTCAATCTTTCTTGACATACCCCGTGCGTACCTTAGCTACAACAAGGAGTCGATGTTGGCACCCCGACATGATGAGGAGGCAGCTAGGATGCCTTTTGATACTTCCTATGATGGAAAAATACTAACTCTTATTGATCTGATTGGGTATTTCTGGGTTTTCCCCAATCCATGCAACATATATTGTGTCAGTTTAAATACATTTTTAGTTTTAAATATCCCCAAATATATACAGGGCATTTTTGAAAAGTAATAGGACTGAGTGGATTACAAAAATTAATTGAGCTGGTCATTACAACTCTTTAAAAACATTCAAAATATGCTCCTCCTGCGTCGATACAACACTGCCAGCGCGATTTCCAAGCATCGCAGGCGTCACGGTAGGCATTTTCCGGAAATGCTTTTAGACCTTTGGCGCATGCTGCTTGGATCCCTCAGGTCAGCTGGTCACAAGAGAAGGAGGTGTGAGCTTCGGGCGTTGTCAAGGTTGTCACTTCCAGTCGGTTGCGATGTTTTTTCGGACTCGATTGACCCTTTTTTGGAGTCTCTTTATCTAAATCTTGACCTCCACGTAAAATTTGGCGTTGCCGTTCTCTCTTGGAGGCACAAATTCATGGTGGACGATGCTTTTTATGTCAAGAAAAATAATGGCCATTGTTTTCACTTTGGGCTTGCTCATTTTTGCCTTCTTCGGGCGAGGAGACGCCGGCGTGCGCCACTCGGTACAATGCCTTTTTTGTCTCGGGATCGTATTCAAATACCCAAGACTTTTCACCTGTGATGACGTTCTCCAGCCGGCGCACACGCTTCGAGGTACAGTCATGGCAAGAAAAAATCACTTCCAGTAAAAATCAGCTAAATTAATTAATAAATAAATTGTCTTTTATCGTAGTTTCTCTTGAGTGTGCGTGGGCATAAACAAGAAGTGGGTATCACATGCGACAGAAAACATTTCACAACAAGAGCGAGGAAGATAAACCAAATAAAAATAGTGTCTTTGATAATTCGATTTAAAAAGTGGTAACTGGCCCACTACCTTCAACAGACATACAAAAAAACGCATCTGACGTAGGACAGAGCTAATCGGAGCAACAATCCAAATTCAACTCAGACAAGGCAGGTGCCAACGCTTCATCGTGGAGTTCTACTGTTTAAAATATTTCCAATGAAAATGCCAATGTTTCTAAATATGCTGTCAAATCAATCGACTGACGATAAGTGTCTTGCAGTTCACCCAAGCCGGTTACAGAACTGCCGACAAAATGGCGCCAAATGGAAACGGAAGAAAGTTCTGTCTTTGTGACTTTCGCATTGCTGAAAAGTTTTGATAATCGACTGCATTGTTTAAGTTTTACATCGAATATTCAAACCAAAGGCGTGTTTCAGTCCGAATTTAAAGCGTTCCCTTTAATAGAAAATGAAAAGTGTAATTTTTGCGGCAAACTATAAGAAGCCAAAGTTTTTTAAATCACCTTTTGATTCTGGAGCGGAATGTTTGCTTATGTAAGAAAATCTGAGAACAAAATTCTCTGGGTACCCGAGATCGACTATGTATGATGTTGCAGTTAAATGCAATGCTTCGGAGAAGTCCAACGAAGGATCCGCAAACCTGGCGAAGAGTTCTCATTGTAGGGAATGGGTGTCATAAACTTTAGTCTTCTTCATCTTTATTTTCTTCTGGTTCAATTAGTTTTGATCCCAAATACCCTCGACTACTATCTTTGGAGCGTTTTTGAGCGGGTTACCAACAAGTCACGGCATCTATTGTCGAGTCTTTACGCGCCGCTATCGAAGCAGCATTCGTACAAGGATGGAGACGATAATTGAAGCCAACGGTGGTTATATTAAGTGATTTTACTCCTGATCTCACGAATATTGACTAAAAACAATTTCTTTAGCATTTGTATTTTGTGTCAATAAATAATACTTAAAAAAAAAAGTGCAATTCGTTCGGATTTCACTGCCGCACCCTGTATTTATTTTTCTCTTCTATTTTGTTATAATTGTGTAACTGTTTCTTCGTGGCAGCATTTGCCTGGGCCTGTAGTTTCGATTGGGTTTTTTTATCGTTGTATTTCTTGAATATAAGGAAGAAATATTTCTACCAACATAGTCTGAGCGTGGGCACGAACAAGAAGGCAGTAGATGTCTGCGGCAGCATAAAAAAGGATACAATCAATATGCAGGAAAGTGTATTGATGTGCAAAAAGAACTTTTGCCAGATTAGGGAGGAAATTGTAAAATGAGAACCAAATGTTAAATATTTGGGCCTCACCTTGGACAAGAAAATTACATTAAGTGTCATATAAACGTCTCCAACAAAAAATTAAAAGCTCTGGTTCGCTCTCTGTACCCATTCTTTAACATAAACTCAAGATTAAAGCTTGACAGCAAAATGTACCCGTTCAGGTCAATATTCCAAGCTGTGTCGTTTTACGTTGCACCAGTATGGTCTGACATAGCCAAATCTCATTTAAGCCAGCTGCAGATCAGCGAAAACAAAATCTTAAAGCTCATCTTTAACCTTCCTAGGCAAAACTCTATGATAGACCTACATTGTCGAGCCAAAATTGAAATGGTAGATACTAGGTTAGCGCGACTGTCGCATAATTTTTTCTCCAAATGTCAGGACTCAATACACCCTCATATAAATGATTTGGCTTAGCCACCTAGTTGTAAGTTTATCTTCTAAGTTATCACAGGGTTTTTATTATGTAGTTTCTTCCCAATTAATAAGTCAGTTATCGCTTCATATCATTATCTTTTACATATAAATATCTAAGCAGAAAAGGAGTCTATGTAGCCTATACTCTTAATACTAGTCTATGTCAAATCACAATACCTTGTTAATATATTGTATATATATGTATGCGTTTGTATATATTGGATTGTCAAAAAAGTCTTGCGGTATTTTCGCTAGTTGTCGCTGCAAGCGCGTAGTTCTAGTTTTATTCGTCGCATCGGGTCATGGTATACCTTTTTGGAAAGATCTTTTCATGCGCCAACACGTGTTGGATTGATTGTTGTTTCTTTTTAGTCGTTCGTTAGTTATAGCTTCGCAAACATGGAGCAAAATAAAGACAAAATAACACATATTTTACAGTACTACTACGATAAAGGCAAAAATGCATCTCAAGCCGCTAATAAAATTTGTGCAGTTTATGGATGCGGAACAGTTTCCATTTCCACCGCACAACAATGGTTTCAACGTTTTCGTTCTGGTGTAGAGGTGGTCGAAGATGCGCCACCCTCCGGAAGGCCTGTCGCCGAAAATTGCGATAAAATCGCTGAATTGGTCGAAAGAGACCGGCATAGTAGCAGCCGTAGCATCGGTCAAGACCTGGGCATGAGTCATCAAACCGTTATAAACCATTTGAAGAAGCTTGGAGTCACTAAGAAGCTCGATGTATGGGTGCCACACGAATTGACGCAAAACAACATCTTTGACCGTATCGACGCATGCGAATCGCTTCTGAATCGCAACAAAATAGACCAGTTTTTGAAGCGTATGGTGACTGGCGATGAAAAGTTGGTCACTTACAACAACGTAAGGCGCAAACGGTCGTGGTCAAAAAGCGGTGAAGCGGCCCAGACGGTGGCCAAGCCTGGATTGACGGCCAGAAAGGTTCTGTGTATGTTTGGTGGGATTGGCAGGGAATCATCCACTATGAGCTGCTCCCCTATGGCCAAACGCTCAATTCGGACCTGTACTGCCAACAACTGGACCGCTTGAAGGCAGCACTCATGCAGAAGAGGCCATCTTTGATCAACAGAGGCCGAATTGTTTTCCATCAGGACAACGCCAGGCCACACACATCTTTGGTGACACGCCAGAAGCTTCGGGAGCTCGGATGGGAGGTTCTTTTGCATCCACCGTATAGTTCGGATCTCGCACCAAGTGATTACCACCAGTTTCTGTCCATGGCGAACGCGCTTGGTAGTCTGAAGTTGGCCACAAGAGAGTCCTGTGAAAATTGGCTCTCCGTGTTTTTTGCCAATAGGGAAGCGAGCTTCTATAAGAGGGGCATTATGAAGTCGACATCTCGTTGGGAACGCGTCATCGAACAAAACGGCGCATATTTGAATTGAATCGCACTATTGTAACCAATTTTAAAAACAATTGAAAATTCAATTAAAATACCGCAGGACTTTTTGACAACCTAATATATAATATATGAAATGAAATAATAATGAGATAACAAATATTCGGCATAGTTTTTTTCATCGCAAAAATATATATATATTTTTTTTTTCGTATATTACTACAAGTATTATACCGTCGCAATATAAGGTATAAAACAGAGAACGGTTGCAAGTTTCTAAATTATAATATAATAAAATTCTATCCACACCACACTTAGTGTCAAAGAAGGGTGCTTTGGCTGGTACAGTTGTGTCACGGAACAGCTATTTATTTATATTGTATTATTTATATAGGAGTCGACTACATAAATAAGTAAAAAAAGAAAAGATATTGATAAATTTCAAATATTAAAATAGTAATTATATGGTATATACATATACATGTATACATATATATAAATATAAATGAAAAAAAATTAAAAAATATTTATATATAAAGGGTTTTCCAATAAGAGCTTGACAACTTTTTGGCGCATCTATTCCAGAGCCCAATCGGAGAACGTACACAACTTCAAATGGTCCACCGGTCTCAATTCTTGAGTCAGTTTGATCTTTTAAGGGTGTAAACCAAGATCCTTGCGCAAAGTGGTCTGTCTATGCCCAGTTTTTGACAACCCCGCGGTATCGACTGATTTGGATCGTTTGCTACGGATGCCCGAAATGAAACGATATTTTCGGCATTTCGACCAACCCGTTGTCTCACTGGCACAGCAACATCACGCAATGAATGTGTATACTCAAATTTTTGCACTTAACTTCTTATTGCTTGTCTACTAGGGCGAGACTCTTGATTTAAATTAATATTATATAATATTTACTTGTATACAGCACTTTGACCACTTCCGCTTTGATCGCTTGATCCTGCACCTTTCAGCTCGATCATTCCCAAAATACGTAATTTTATTTGGACCGCACTTATATATTGTGCACTTATTCCAAAAATACTTCTTGACATCCGCGTTGCATTGTCTATTTTTAAAGGCAATACTGTATTTGTAAGCTCACTGGGTTTGTTAGCTCTTACATTATTTGCCACTTTTTCCAATGTTAGTTTTGCAGTTTAATGAATTCAATGTCATTTATTTTCCATCTGCAGCTCTTAAACCGTCACAAATTTGATCCACGATATTTCTCATATTTTTTTAATTTAAAAAATTAAAAGGAATGCTGTCTTCCGTTACTAATACAATATAGGATCGAATCAGCTCTTTTTGATTTACATCTACTGCAATCTCTTTAATACTAATCGAATCGGTCGCTTGCTGGTGCTTCAACTTACGCTGCTGATCGAAACCAAAAGCGACAAAAGTCAAAAGCAGCAAACAGTCGGGCCGATCGTTTTTTAAGACTGTGACTGCCGACGACTTTCGACAGCCGGTCCCTTGCTGCAGCTTCGACATACGGTCATTGTCGAAAACTGAAGCACAGCAAAAAGTAAAAAACGAAAAACGGCGACTGCTGCTGCTGTTTGATTTTTGTCGCTGTTTAATTTGTGCTGCTGCTTTGACTGCGACTTCTGATATTTTCAGCACATGAAAAAAACTTACTGCAGTTTTTTAAACACTGCATACCAAACCATTTTCAGTTGCTTACAGAATGGGCTAATTTGTTTATACAATGCGGCAAATTGATAAAACAGTGGCAAATTTATTGTTTGTATAATGCGATTCGATTTGTGGTCGAGAATACATTTGGGGGCGAGAATACGTCAGTATGTTCAAAACTAAAAGTTGTTTAAAAGGTTTAAGCATAATCAGTTGTGCACGTAGGAATAGTAAATTTAAGACGAACTTAAAGGGAATAACAGTCGATATTGCCAAGAATCAATTAAAATATAAAAATAGCACCAAGAGTTTTTCTACGATTAATTATTGAAGTCTCAGTTTAGTTCACGTTAAGCGAACAGAACAAAATGTTTCTGAACGGACTCAATTTGATCATGTTTGGAACTATGCACTGATCTGCATATTAAGAGAAATGTAGAGGATTTTTATGGTAAAAGGATTATTGAATTCCTATGGCCAACGTTTAATAAATTCAAGTACTCCCTTGGCTTCATTTGTGATAGAAGAGATATGCAAATTAAAATTTAATTTGCAGTCAAATAAGACACCCAAGTCTATAACCGTGGATATACGTTGCAATGGAGTATTGTGAATCCTATAGAGTTTAGGCATTGCAGATAGCTTTGCAATGCCCCTGCAGTTTGAAATGCCAGATTTGATACCTTTTTTATGAAGCGGGACTACATATAAATCTTTTCAAAATAAAATAAGAATTTAGCAGATTCAAGAGATTGATTGTTATATGACATTATAGTAGTGAAGATAAAGTAAGATGAAGGGATATAATAAATAGAATTTAAATTTGAATTAAGGAAGGAGAAACGAGAGTATATAGATTAAAAAATGTTTTCAAATTTAGCGGAATCATTGCCAATTTTCACTATCCCTAGAAAAAAGGAAAAAGGTTAATTTTAAACTTTACGTTTTAAATTAACAAAATTAAAAAATATCTTAGGGTCACGAAAAAACTGTTTTTTACAAAAAACAAAATTACATTAAAGCCAGATTTCTTATAGTTTTTAAAGGGTTAAAAAGGGTTGAATTAAACGACGGAGTGTAGTTGGGGACACACAAAAATATATCCACACTTAAGCTAGTTACACACTGAGGTCCGTTTGCGCAATTTTTTGCCAAAACTGTCCAAAAATATAAAGGATAGGTCAGTAAAAAAGAACATTAGCTGTGACCAATAGGATGCTTCCCAGCAGTTCTTTGGCTAGCGCGCTGTGATCGCAAAATAGACTCCCGCAACAATGTAAAAAACATCACCCAAGTATAGTAGAATTGAAGCTATATCGCTATAGCAAAACCTATAGGTCTTTATGAGGTTCATGCAATCCACACTAAAAAAAACTATTGCGAAACCACAACATGCTGGTACAATTTCTTGTTTCTTTAAAATTTATAAAACGTCTTCCTTACGAATATATTTGCAAAGCGCAAATGGCATTTCGCGGCACAAACTTGATCTTAAAAAGAAAAAAATAGAAGTAATACTGGAAGCAGAAACGCATGTCACGAGTAAGAACAATTTCCAAATACCTGGTTATTTATTTTAATTATCCAGGCGGAAAAACTCACAGAGTTAAAGACAACTTTTTAACACACATTTAAAAAGGACAACTAGCAATGTACATTTATAAATTTGCAATTCAGCAGCGGTAAAGTTACTTTGGCTGCAGTCTACTGCCCAGCTCGCTGCTCCCTCACGGTGGTTTTTTGTTTATTTATAAATTTAATTTAATTTAGAAACGACTTCAAACATTCGACTAAAAGATAATAGTTTTAATAAAAATTTATAATAAAATTTGTAAAAGTAATTTGTAAATTAAAAAAGTAGAAAGTAAATAAATAAAAAAAAATAGAAAAGTCAGGGAGGTATTATTTAAATTGATTTTATATTTGAATTGCTCCAACATTTGTTGCAAGGATTTGGAGAAAACCCAGAAAAACCCAATCAGAACATTAAGTATTAGTGTTTGTATGTAGGTATCACCAAAGGTGATAGAAAAGCGAAAGATTGTTTGAATGAAGAAAATGTTCAGAAGAAAAAGCATGGAAAAGAGAGCATAAAATGCGAAAAAAAAAATTAAAGGCGACTTAAAAAAGTAGAAGACTCTATGTTACCTTTTAATAACTTTTGAATAAATAAAACAGCTAAAGTTGTTCTACAGTAAGCTTAGGACGAAAGATGTAATAGTAAGAGTCTACAAGAGTAGGGTAGCAAACGAAGATTGGGGTCCCAAGTAAAACCACGAAGGGAAAATATAAGAAATTGTTCTGGACTGACTCCATGCGGGCCTTATTATTTTTATATTGAGGCGACCACACACATAACAGTATTCGAGACTAGTCCGGACTAGTGATACGTAATGTATCCTTTCATGGTGAAAGGATCGTTATATCGATCAGTAAATTCTTTCGAGCAGCGCCTAATGAAGTCTGGCAGACCTGCGGCAACATTTACAATAGATGCAATATGTAAATTAAAATTAAAAATTTCATAGATATTACTCGCAGATTATGGGGTCGAATATAGAATTTGCTAAAGGTACAATAAATTATAGAGATTATTGTGTCCGGAATGGTTGAATAGGTGGCTTGAAAAAATTTGGCAAGCAAGTCAGCAGGAGAGAGAAGTTATTTTGGTGTTAGAATATTTTGATGTCTTGAGTAGAAATACACAACTCAAACTTTTTTAAACATTTAGCTTAGAGCGATATTAATGTCAACTGCATTGTCAAGCAAGGACCAATCAGTTGCAAGGATTCGTTGATTAAGCAAAGTGAAGTCACCTTTGTGAAAACAACGGTGCTGCTCAGTAAGATTAGGTGAATGTAGGGTAAATTGTTTAACTACATAGAAGGAGATTTATATATTTGGGTGGTAAGGTCTTTTAAGCAGAGATAAAGGAATTGACCTAGAGATAGTAGCGTTAGAATAATCATTTATACAAACAAAATCTAAAATTGTATATAGATTGTTAAGAATTGAGCTAAATTGATAAAGTGAAAGATTTAATATGCACTCTAAAAAGTCATGCTTGGAAGGAATAAGATAATTTGAACTGCTGAAAAATGTCCAAGTTAATTCGGAGAGAGCTATTCAGCACGCTTTGTGAGTGATTGATCGCAGCAATAAGGATCTTGTCTTTTTACCCCAAAGGTTAAAACCTTTACAACGCACTCTACGCGTGACAAGCGTAACAAGCCTTCGTAGTGGCCTACGTATCGGTCTGCACATCCTAAAAAACTGATTGGTTTCGGATTCACCAAAATTATGTATATAAAAAGGTATGTAACTCCGATGTTAGCTATTTAGGTCGATATCGACACCGAAACGCTTAGTTACTTTTGCAAAGGTGTCGACACCACGAGAGATATGTAAAATATTTCCCTACTTTTGGAAAAACGAAGACCCCGATGGGATGGGCAGTCTAACAATACCACAAGCGCAAAGTACACTGAAAATAGCCACCCGCGGGCTCATGGAATTCCTCCCACTAGCAAAAAACATCCACTGTTGAGAGCTTACCGAAATGTAAGCGGTCCAACCGAAAGAGTTTTGCCAATATTTAATCCGCAGTGAAAAAAAAGAGCAATTTCGTTTACGGCTCATCTATATAAACCAAACCCTGACACCATTTCTGCTTCCATCTTCCCTGCATGGTTTAGCAGGACCACTCAACGCTATCAAATTCCGGGAAAGTAAAATTGTAAACATCTTAGAAGAGCAACTAAGACCCTGAAAATCATCCTGTTTTGATTTTATAATAAAAGATAATCGCACTCCCGAGATATTAGCTTATACACATCTGCCGAGTTTTCAATGAAATCACAAAACTGTTGAACTTTTTTCTCATGCTTATTAAAGTCCGCAACAATAATATAATCATCACATCAATTTGATTTTCGAGAAAAGCACGGAACAAAAGATTGAATAAATTAATCGCATCAGATCGGAAATTTGCAACGCATTTGAAAAGCGGAAATATTGCACGACTTTGCAGAAACAGTCCACCGACAACGGCTTGACAGACTTATGATTAAAAAATTCTTACCTTTTTTTTTATTTTGTTGCGGTTTCTGATGTACAAAACAGGTCTTTGCCTTTGTTACGAGTAGTATTCATATGTCTTCCTTAGCTTTAAGGTTTTATTCGACTATAACCTTAAGGATACAAGTGCGCATTTTAAGAATGTATTTTTAATAATGCAGCGACAATAATGGCGACGAAAACAAATTTATTATATTTGAGTCGGGTGTGGCTAACAACGACATATAGTATACTGACCCTTCATCTAATATACTCCAAATCTAAAGTAATATTCATATGTTTAAGTATTTTAGAATATTGTAGCGAATTTTGTGCACTTTGTGGGATGCTTCACCATAGTTTGCCGAGTGGTGACAGATTTGTGTTTGGTAGGTGAAGGGAATACACTACCATCAACGCCATTTATTTAAATCAACTAATAGCAGCTGACTACAAAATTAAATTTAAAACAAAAAAAAATGGATTTAAATTATAAAATTCAAGTAGGAATTCAAATGAAAAATAAACATAAAAAAAATTAAAAAATTTAATATTAATTTAAATTTAAATCTGTGGAGTAATAAATATAAGAAAAGTTGATTTAATTTAAAACGACCCAACATTTGTTTCAAGGATTGGGGAAAACCCAGAAAAACCCAATCAGATCAAAAAGATTAGTATAGGATTATTAGAATAGGAGTAGTTAGAAAATTGACAATACACTAATACTTACATATATTATATTAGGATCAATAGTATATAGAAACATAATATATTGAAGTATTTATATATAAGTGAATTAGTAAATAGGGCTTACACTGTTACTAATTAATGTACTATTATAAGTAATAGTTTATAAAAGTAGCAGTATAATAAATAGGTAAAGTTAAGAATTAAAAGGATAAAAAAGGAGTAAAGAAAATTTGAAGAAAGAGGGAGGATTTCGAGAAAGATAAAGGAGTATAGAGGATTTTACAAAAAGGAGGAATAATTCTCTTGAAAAGACGTGGTACAGCGAATTAAAGTTTACACATAAAGCATGAAACGAGCTGTGTAAAGCATAGTCAGTTGTGCATGTAGGAAGGGCTAGTGGAATAAAATTCCTAGTTGTTCTACGGGGAACAGAAAATTGGTACGAGCTACTAAATAAGACGAACTAATATCACCATTAATCAATTTCTACAGAAAAACCACACCAACAGTTTTTCTGCGATTGAGTAACGACGGGAGATTAAGAAGGAGAAGCCTACTAGAATCCGAAGGTAAACGAAGATTAGGGTCCCAATTTAATCCCTGTAAAGCAAACAATACAAATTGTTTCTGGACGGACTCAATGCGATCCTGGTAAGAGCTTTAATGTGGGCACCAAATGCACGAACAGTATTCAAGGATCGGTCGAACAAGAGAAACATAAAGAATTTTTGTGATGAAAGGATCATCAAATTCTTTCGACCAACGTTTAATAAAGCCTAGTACGCCCTTGGCCTCATTTATAATAGTGGAGATGTGCAAGTTGAATTTTAATTTACAATCAAATAAAACACCAAGGTCTTTCACTGTAGATATACGAGTTAAGGGAGTATTATCAATCGAACAAGTACAAAAGAAGGGTCTAGTTTGACTAAACGTCATTAACATGCACTTTGCGCAATTGAGATGCAACTGATTGGCCGAACACCAAAGTTGCATGGCGCCTAAATCTTCTTGTAAAGAAGGGGGTCAGAATATAAGCTTCACATCATCTGCATACATGAGAACATGTGAATGTGAGATAATAGAAGGTAAATCGTTGATAAAAATGGTAAATAACAAGGGTCCTAAGTGACTACCTTGAGGTACGCCTGAAGTAGAATAAACTGATAGACGATCTAAGCAGTACTTTTTGAGTTCTACCTTTTAAATAGGTGGAAATCCAGTTAATAAAACAAGGAGGGAAACCTATACAATAAAGTTTAAAGAGTAAAAGCTCATGGTTTACAGAATCAAAGGCTTTACTGAAGTCCGTACATACATGTATAACATCAGTTTGCCTTTTCAATAAAAATGCTTCATTTACCAAGGTGGTAAATTCCAGCAAATTGGTCGTGGTGGAACGACCCTGTACAAAACCATGTTGGGCAGGAGAGATGATTGATTTACAGAAATGCTGTAAAACAGAAACTATAAGTTTTTCAAACAATTTATGTATAGCAGATAATTTTGCAATACCTCTATAATTTAAAATATCTGACTTACTACCTTTTTTGTGTAGAAGAATGATGTATGAATTCTTCCAGCGATGTGCAAATTTTCCAGATTAAAAAGTATTTGCAACGGTTCAGCTAAAGAACTATAGCAATTTTTAAGGACACAACTGGGAATATTATCAGAACCAGGTGAAGGTATATTAAGGTGAGTTAATGGCGGACAATAGGGAACAATAAGAAATACTTGGGATGGCTATATGGTTAATAGGTAGGATATTATAAGGGTAAGTTGAGTTAATAGTGGAGACAGGGGAGTACGTGAATTGGAAAAAATTTGCAAATAACTCAACAGCAGAAGCGTCGTTGCAGGCTTCATTTTCCCCAAGAAAAAAGAGGAAGGTAAATTTGAAGATTTACGCTTCGAATTAACAAAATTAAAAAATTGTTTGGGGTCACCCGTCTTTTACAACGAGATAAATAATTCTCGTAACAAAGTATTAAGAAGAAAAATGTTAGACTTGGCTACAGAATATTTGTACCAGTCAACACAAGATCCAGATTTCCCAAATTTTTTGAAAAGTTTGCACTTTATGTTTTTTTAATAGCACAATCTACGCGAAAACCAAGGGGGCTTTGTTGTGCAATTTGACGGGGTATATATAGGAATACACTCATCTAAGAGTGTATTTAAGATATCATAAAAAGAACTAAGAGCGACATCAATGTCAGTCGCATTATTTAGATATGACCAGTCAGTTTCTAGAATACATTCATTCAGCAAGCGATAATTTCCCTTGCGAAAGCAACGGCGTGGTAATTGTTGGCGTGCCAATGACAAATTATGCAACATAGGAAGTGAAATAAAAATTTCAATAGCCGGATGATGCTTATCCTCAGGGGCTGTAAGAGGTGAAGATCTAGAGACGGCTGACTTAACGAAGTCGTTAATAAAGACAAGGTCGTGAATTCTATCCAAATGATTTTTGATTGAATTTATTTGGACTAATGATAAATCCAGCATGCCATCCAAAAATCATGATGATTAGAAGGAGAGAGGTAGTATGAACTATTGAGAAATGACCAAGAAATATTGGGTAAATTAAAATCGCCCAAAACAACAAAAAGATCTGTATCACATGTAAGAAGACTTCTTTTATACAAGCAACATGTTGCATATAAACTTGTTACCGGAGGATGGAGGTATATAGGAGCAAGTGATAAAGATCGAATGGGAAGGAAAAGTTACCTTAACAGTAACAATTTCAACACCGGTAGGTACAGAAAATACAATTCGATCAGACTGGAAAAGGGATTTAATGGCAATTTAAACGCCGCCACCTTGGCGATTAAAGCGATCCTGTCTGTAGATAGAAAAACAATTTGACAAAATTTCACAATCAGATGTGGTAGCAGTCAGCCAAGTCTCTGATAAAGCAATGATGTCAGATTGAATTACTTACATATATACTTTTAAAAGCAATAGTATATGGAATCATAGTATATTGAAGTATTAATGTATAAGAGAATAAGTAAATAGGGCTTACACTGTTACTAATTAATATACTATTAGAAGTAATAGTATATATAAAAGAATTTATAAAAGGAGATAAAATAAATTGAAGTAATGTAGCTAGAAAGGAGGTTGATTGTTTCTACTAAGATATAAGAAATGAGCAGACTTTAAAGAAGAAAGGGAATATGCATTTGATATCACGTTGTATAGGTTATTATAATTAACACATAAAGCGTGGAAAGAGCTGTGTAAAGCGTAATTTGTTGTGCATGTAGAAAGGGCCAATGGGATATAGTTCCTAGTACAACGACGAGGAATAGAAAAACTAAGACGACCTAAAAGGAAAACAGAGTCTATATTGCCTATAATCAGTTTATATAGAAAATAGCACCAAGAGTTTTTCTACGATTAATTAGTGAAGGAAGATTTAGAAGAAGAAGCCTACTAGAGTATGACGGTAGACGAAGATTGGGGTCCCAGTTTAGTCCACATAAATCGAACAGCACGAATTGCTTTTGAACGGATTCAATTCGATCCTGGGTGGCACTATACTCAGGGCACCAGACGCACGAACAGTATTTCAGAATCGGCCAATCAAGTGATATATAGATGCTTTTTGTAGTAAAAGAATTATTGAATTCCTTTGACCAACGTTTAATAAATCCAAGTACTCCCTTGGTTTCATTTGTGATAGTGGCGATATGCGGCCAATTAAGAATATATATTTACAAAGGAGAATATGGTGATTGACAGAGTCAAAAGCTTTACTAAAATCCGTGTACATAACATCGGATTGACTGTTTTTTAGAAATGCATAATTTACCAAAGCGGTAGATTCTAGTAAATTGGTCACAGTGGAACGACCTTGTACAAAGCCATGTTGGGCAGGGAAAATAATTAAATATAAATAAATTTTTTCAAACAATTTAATAATTGCAGATAACTTTGCAATGTGTCTGTAGTTTGAAATGTCAGACTTTCGTATGAAGTGGGATTTGATATGAATCTTTCCGACGAACTGGGAACATAGTGGATTCAAGAGATGAAGAAAAAAGCTTAAGCAACGGTTCAGCCAGAAAGAGTGCAATGACACAACTAGGAATGTTGTCAGGCCCAGGAGAGAAAGAAGGTTTTAAAGAATTAATAGAAGAGATAAGAGGGAAATATAAAGATAAGATAAGAGATAAAGATAAAGTTAGAGACAGGAGTATTAAAAATGTAAGTTGAATTGAAGGACGACATAGATGAGTAAGTAGATTGAAAAAAGTTGGAGAATAGATCAACTGTAGCGGAATCGTTATTAGCTTTCTCTATCCCTAGAAAAAAGAAAAAGGTAAAAAAAGTAAAAAAAATATAGAAAGTTTCAATTTTACAATATTAAAAAACTGCGAGCAAGATAATTCTCGTAACATACAGAGTTTATGAGGGCAAAGTTTGACTTGGCAACGGAATATTTGTACCAATCAACACAAGAGTCAGTTTTTTTGTACTTTTTAAAATGTTTAGACTTAACACTTTTTAAATATGGAAGTCTGCGAGAGAACCAAGGAGGCTTTGACAGATTTAATGACGGGATGAAGTTAGGGATACAAACATCCACGAGTGAGTTTAATGTGTCATAAAAAGTGCCGAGGGCAATGTCAATATCAGTGACTCTATTTAAAAAAAAAAACATTCAGTTGCAAGAATAAGATCATTAAGTGATCATAATTACTCTTTCGAAGCAAAGACGTGATAATTTCTGACGAGGTGGTGTAGTAGGAACAAGAAGTGATAAACAAATCTCAATAGATGGATGATATTGATCTACAGAGGCAGTAAGTGGCGAAGATCTATAGACGCATGAGTTTGCATGGTCATTAATAAAATTAAAAACCAGAATCCTACACAAATGGTTTTTGATTAAATTCATCTAAAATATTGAAACATCAAGAATGCAATCTAAAAACTCAAGATTACTGGAAGGCACAAGGTTATTTAAGCTATTGGAATAAGTCCATGAAATGTTGGGTAAATTGAAATCACCAATGAAAATATCAGTATTCTTCACTTGAGGAGACATTTCTTTTATACATGTAACATGATGCATATAAACATGTAAGTCTCACGTAACAATAATGATAAAATTTGTTTGTGTTGAACATTTCAACATCTGAAGGCATATTAAAAGACATACGATCAGACTAAAATGTCGATTGGACGGCAATTAGCACGCCACCAGCGATTTGACATAATTTCACTGTCAGATATGGTAGGCGTTAACCAAGTCTCTGTGAAAGCGATAATGTCGAAATTAAGGGAAAAACTAGCCAAATAAAGACTTATAAGCTTCGTTAAGAGGCCTCTAACATTATGGTAATGAATTTGCAAAGAAATGGGGCACGAACCTAGTTTTTGATACAGCCTCGGATAGTTAGGCAGAACTAGGTGCTGGAAGTGCTATAGATGGAGCAGTTCGCCGTTTAGGCGTAAATTCATGTACAATAATATAAGGTGGCCATAATTTAGGATCACATATGAACGAGTCATGTGGGACGCTTATCTTAAAATATGCTAGAAGCCTTGCTAGCAATATAGGTAACAATCGCTTCGCAAGTAGTATCTAAAGATAACCAAGATACGAATACTTACTAATATTAACTATAAAAAATAGTAAAAAGGCGCAAAAATATCACAAATATTGATATTAGGCACAGAGAAGTAAAGAATACGTCCGTACACAACGAGCTGTCAATTGCATATGATTCTTGCATGGTAAGGAAATAGCATTGGTTCCTAACTCATAGCTTTCCTGTCGAGATTTTTATTTTTTTATTTTCAAAAAACACTTTATTAATAATTGAATTATTTCTACAAGTGAGAATAGATAATATTATATTTTAAGAGTACAGGCCAAATTACAATTATGCCCTTTCTACTTAATGAAATGCTTAATATTAAAGAGGCTTCAGTTTTAAAATTTTTTTAGGTTTGGGAATAGCTTATATATAAAAATTACAAGAAAAGAGGAGACTCCGAAGGATGTTTCCTCCAGAAACCCCAGAGATAAGACGGCTCTCAAAAGGGCTACCAGAGAAGCTGATGATCGCAGAAGCTAAAAACAAAGCCGTTGGTGAATTTCTGCCATTGGTGACAGGGAGTCTAGAACACAATCTTTGGAGTAACACCCAGTACCTCAAAAGACCTCCAAAGAGGTAGATTGCTGTCAAAAGCGCCAGTGGTACTTAGTGCAGGTGTGATACAGAAAAAGTTCACGAATTTACCAACCACCTCGAAACGGATTTATTTTTTTTTAAGTTACAGATTTTATTTGTTAATTGTCTTGCGACAATCGACAAGTTGCTTAGAAAATAAGTTTAACAGGATTGTTTAAGCAACAGTGAACTTTAACAATGTATATTACATACTAGTCTTTTTTATTTTTATGTATAGTTAAATAATGACTCTACTTGGTATGTACAGTATATGGTGTCTTTTTAAGCGTCTGAGGTCACAACTGTTATCTAAGGCAAGATTATTGTCGTAGTTGTATTCTTAGCACGTCTGGTGATCTCATCTTTAACAAACGGTATATTTAATTTATCCTGTATGTCAAAGTTGCTCATATACGAAGGAGCACCTGTTATGTTCCTTAGCGTCATTGATTGATACCTTTATAATATTTCTATGTTTAATGGCTGGCTGTTCCCCAGAGTTGGCAAGCGTATAGTCATACAGTCTTAAGGATGGACTTATAAAGACGAACCTTAGTCTCCAGGTCAAGTTGCGAACGTGGTTCTTGTAGCCAGTACATATTTTGAGTCTTAGCTTTGAGCTGCGTTTAAATTTTATGTGGGCCTTCCATATGAGTCTTCGGTCCATGTGCATTCCCAGGTACTTCACAGTATCGCTAGTTGGTATCGCCATGCCGTTTAGTGTAACTGGTGGGCAGGCTGACGAGATTTCGCTTCTGTTTACTGCTTGCTTCAGTAAAATACGGTGTACAGCTGACCATCATATCATTGCACCAACGTAGCAACGAAACCATCGTTTGTCGCATCACCGTGTATTTATGTTTTTGCATCCCTGTTGTAAATCCTCAATATAGGTTCGGTATTTAGAGCATCTTTCAACTGAAAAACTATATTGAGCTGGACGAATTGCACCCTGAAATATGCATCCTTACTCAAAAGGTCAGTCTGTGAGTTGGCTATTTCTAAATAGCCTTGTATAAACTTTTTACCCTTATTTTAAGGCCACTAGCTACTGCTGTGACGAACACTTTTTTAATTTTCCTTATACATTAATCGGCTGTATGTCCATGGAGACATTTTGTTTGTGGAATCTATTTATTCGTAGCGCATTTACGAAGCTCTTGAGATGAAAAGACAATGAGTGTTTCACACAAATAATGAAAGCGACAACACGACAACAATTAATCTGCTTGACTCTAACGTAATGGCGTTGTAGCGCCTAAAATATTTGGAGGTGAAAAATCGATGTTGACCTGAGAACTTTCTGACAAACACAATGGAGAGCTACACTTCTTCTACTTAATAATAGCTGGTAAAAACTTATGGTGTCTTCCCACATTTACGGTATGCTACTCAAAGAAAAATCAAAAATCAGTGATTGACTGCTCATATAACATATCTAGTGGGCATCCTTCTACGCTTCAGAAATCACCCTTTAGCAGTAGCTGGTTATACACAATAGATGTTACACCAAGTTCTCGTACGCTCCGAATATCAAGCTTTGCAAAAGTTTTTGTGGTGTGATGGTGAGGGGTAGCGATCACCAGAGACGTATGCATAAGCAGGTCATAACTCTTGAAGCTTCCTGTTCACATGCCTTAGGACAATATAAAATATTGCAGCGCAGAATGTAACAAAAAGAAATATCCTTAGAAATGAAAGTGATTCCTACCAACCCGTTTGTAGATGATTGGATGCAGTCGCTAGATAGCGAACACTAGATAATCCAACTGGCAACTACCGTAAAGAATATTCACTTGGACGGTGCCTTCGAGATTACAAACTGGACTACTAATTCTACCAGCGTGCTTCAGGAACTGGATAGTGAAAATTTTGCGGCCAAAAGCATCGCCACTTATGGTGCGGACCAGCAACTTTAAAGGTTTGCACAAGTACTGCTCATACCTTGACGAGATGGGGATTCTAAGAATCAATGGAAAAATTGATGCAATAGAAAGCATCGAAACCAACGTGAAGCGCACAACTACCCTACCAGGAAGATCTCGCGTTACATATCTCATTGTTGAATTTAATCATTGACAATACCACCACATTAACAATGAAATTGCTGTTAATGAGGTTGCTGCTGAATAAAACACCTTAATTAATTATATCCCAATTTTGTGAGTGTGAGTGTGGACTGTACTTTCAAATGAACTCAACCATACTGAAACATAGTTTCTGAATTAGGTAATACTGCTAGCTTGGTGATGGGTCGAGTCCTCTCTCCAGTGGACGTCTTAAGCTTCACGGCACGAACAAGTCCATCTGGTCCTGGTTGTGTTTCCAATACGCGGGCTAGAATCCAAGCTGTTGGTAGGAGATTTGAGTCCTTGACAAGCATCACATTGTCAACTGAGATGTTGCACTTCTTGTTACTCCACTTGTGACAATGTTGCAAGGATGTTAAATATTTCTGATGCCAGCGCTTCCAAAATCCTTGGTACATTTCTTGCAAGTGCTGCCAATAGTCTAAGCGATTGATTGGCAAATTAGATATCACCTTACAGAATTGTTGTGAATGAGCATCCAATTAGAAAGTGGACTAGAGACAAGAATGTGAGGTCTGTGTCTGGTGTATAGTATAACGGTCGCGAGTTCACAAACGGACTAATCTGAACAATCAGAGTTTGCATTTCTTCGAAGGTTAACGTCGTCTTTCCAACAACGCGACGAGGGTGCGCTGTGTGATAACGTTGGCGAAAACATCTTATGCAATTGTGGACCAGATTTCTTATAAGATTACGCGCCCCAAAAATCCAATATTTTACGCATAATAATAAAGAGTGCAGAAACGCCTGGGTGAAGGTTTGATACTTGTTCATGTTTCAACATCATTCTTGTGATGCGGTGCGATTTTTGAAGAAGTATAGGGTGTTTAACAACAGCTGTTAATTGAGAATTGCTCAGCCATCCACCAACTCGTAGGAGGCCATTATATCATACAATCGGTGAATGCCTTAAGGGTTCCATCCATTAAAGCTCGAAATTAAACAGTTCTGCCGCGAGAATACATCGCGTGGCGCAGACTGCGGGAATTTCCTTGATATTTAAATGATGCCATGCATTGCGTGGAATAGCATCGAGTATTTCTGACGTTCTATTTGCAACAAATATTTTTAACTTCGATGGTTGCTGTGAAAGCCAAGCCAGAACTATGGTTGTAGCGCACCATGCATGTATTTCAATGTTCTTATGTTGTTGTATACCAGCCTTGATAGATAAGATGGGTCGGGTCAATGGCAGAGCGCCACACAGTTCGAAGCGGGGTAGCGATTGCTGCTTCAGTGTAGAAACTCTGGTTTTTTCTGCGATGAGTGAAACAGATACGGTGTCATTTGATTTTACCAATCTGCTGAAAACGTCTACGGAGTATGCCTTGAAGGAAGCATCTAAAAATCAGTGCAGTTCGATGTGATCCTCCCTGTTGTTGACAAATCGTGGAAGACGAAGTTCCTGGAGTACATTGAGGTCGTTACGGCATTCTTTGGAGTAAGTTCCATATCCCAGCCGAGATCGAGCAGCCACAATTCTAAAAACAGAATTTATAATTGCACCACCCCTGGTGACAGAATACCCAGCGGGTCAAAGATGCGTGCCAAGTCCGACAACACTTGTCGTTTGGTGCTATCCGAATTCGATTAACGGCACACGTTTTACGATAAAGTGTCCTTTTCTGGATCCCAGTGAATGCCAAGGACCTTTGATGTAGAATTAAATCCCTTGTCTTGACAGTTAATTGTTCGGAGATTTCCGGAAGAAATGTGTGATGAGTTGAAGACCCATTTAGCAAACTCCACGCCAGCCCGTTCCATTAGCTGAATTAACTGCATCCCGCGAATAAGCTCCTCCTCTGGGTATTCTCCTGTGAGTACGTCGTCCAAGTAGAACTCCTCCTTGCAAAAGAAACAGGACTGTTCAAAACAAACAACATAAATTAATATTTTTCAAAAGTTATATTTTTTTATTCAAATTAGTTTCCTTGTGCTTCGATACAGCGTTTAGCCCGGTCAATTAGCATTTAAATTGAGTGTTTAAGGTAATTTTTCGGAATGCTCTTGAGAATATCGGTCGTCGCCTTTTGGATAGCTGAAATGTCATAAAACCAGTGTCCTTTCATGGGCAAATGAAGTTTTCCAAATAGGTAAAAATCACAGGGTGCCAGATCAGGTGAGTAGGGTGAGTGATTAATGGTTAATATGGAGTTTTTTTGTCAAAAAATCAGTGACAAGCGTCGACCGATGAGACGGCGCATTATCGTGCAAACGGCGCCAGGACCCTGCCTCACGGTATTGTCGAACACGACGAATGCGTGACAAAAGACGCTTCATAACACCAAGGTAAAACACAGCATTAATCGTTTGGCCAGGTGGGACGAACTTTCGGTGTACAATATTCTCAGAATCGTAAAAACAAATCAGCATTGTCTATACTTTTGACTTCTGAAGACGAATTTTTTTTCGGTGATGGTCACAATCGAATATTTGTAGTTTATGTCCTTTCTCGACTCCTTAATCAAATCCCTACAATGTTAGATTCGTAGCAATTTTTGCTCTTCGGTCAATTTGTGCGGAACAAACTTGGAGCACACCTTCCGTAGACCCAATTTATCTATCAAAATGCGATGAATGGAGTCTTTGGTGATATTTAACTCCATTTCCATGTAACGCAAAAAAGATTTCGGCTCATTCTTAATAAATTCCTGCACTTTTTGAATATTGTTTTGGGTAATCAATGATTTTGGCCGGTCCGACTTCTGATCGTCACAGAGGTCCTCACGACCTTCTTGGAATCGCTTAAACCACTCATGCACATTTCTACGGGATAGGCACTAATCACCATAAACTTTTTTCATCATTTGAAATGTTTCAGTGAACGTTTTCCCAAGTTTAAAACAAAATTTAAAATTTGCTCTTTGTTCAAAATGTATTTTACGACCGATGACCAAAAGCTGCTGTCACTTTTTGATCGATAACTTCGATTGTAGTTGTCCAATTGTCTTAAAATGTTTATGAAATGTCAAAAAGAGATCAAACATTTTATTTCATATACCCCCCAATAGGTGGCGCCACCAGAAACCGTTATATTTAAAAAGTCATGTTTCCTTTGCGAAAGTCCTTGTTGTGAGTGTAGACCGGGATCGTGCTTCAGATGCACACCTGAATTTTGCGAGGGTTCCCTGTAGTGTGTCTGAAAACTGCTGATTTGGATCCTTTAATGGAACCTCGACGATAAAACGCCCCATGGAGTCTCGAGTGTGTGCTCTCATGAAGTGTTGCTCAACTTCATCGTCCCCTGGTTCCCGATGAAATTCCTGGTTGACATCCACCAGCTCACGAAAGAGTCAAAGCGAGGCATCAATTTCAATAGCCGTATGCATTGTTGCAGATGATCAGCTGCTAGTCATAATAGAAGTTATGACCCATTCAAAGATTGTCGAAATTGCGATGATGTTCCCGTGGCTGTCAAACATCTTTTGACCAGTGAACGCCTTCCAAACAAAGTCGCTGCCCAAAAGAATATCTAATGCCGCCAACGATTGATACTCAGAATCCGCGAAATCTAAGCCAACGATGGTGCTAATGGTTTTGCTGAGTACGTGAGCTCTAACCTTCATTGTGTACTCTGAGATTCTCTACTGTATGTCCAGTGTGGTGCAGCCTCTGGTTGTCTAAGCCTTTATTGATGAAATTTCCAACACCAGGATATTGCAATGCGCTTTCCGAAGTCCTTGTGGCTGAGTAGTAGTTGATGATTCGTTGTACGAAAGTTCAGCTTTTGGAGTGACATGCGCTCGTGTGATGTGGCTAATGTTGACTGTTGCCTCTTTGGGAGCGCTGATCGTCAATTGTTGGATACGCCCTGGTTGCACCGGCATGCAAAGTAGAATTTTCTAAGCTTAGTAGAGTAATTCACACTTTCGTGACACATGCCCAAGCTTGAGGCAGTTAAAGCACAAGGATTTAGTTCTAACGAGTGTGCGTCTCTGGTCGATTGATAATTCAGCAAACCTTGGACAAGTGTAGATTTTGTGTATCTTGGAGTTACATTTTACACAAGCACCTTCTTTAAGCGATACGAAAGCGTGTGATGATCGCTTGGCTTTGTTTTGTTGTTGACCACCTTTGATGTCTGTATCCACCTCTGTTTTGCTAAGCCCAAATTCCTCGCAGCGTCGGTCCAAAAATTATAGTAAATCGTTTTTAGGTGGCGATTTCAATTCACGACTTCCTTCAATCCATTTGCGTCGTGTTTCAGCGTCAATCTTTGCCAAAACGAAGTGTATAATCCAGCAGTCTCTCGTACTTTGCCCTGCTGCATCTAGACCGGTTACTTCATAGATGTATCAAGCAGAGTATTGACAACGTGTCGTGATCGGTTGTCAAGTTTGCGCTCAAACACATGATTTGTTGCTGCGCCTAACACTCGTTCAGCTCTTGTTGTTCCTGTTGAAAACGACCAAAGTTTTTGTTTCAAGCTCCCAATGCTTGCGATGCGATCTCGTCGATGTCCTGGTTACCTTCGGGTTGGTTCCCTCCCTCACTCTCTCCGGGCTCACAAGCGCGTTTTAGCGAGTGAAGTATGCACGCAAGTACTTCTCTTCGAAGGTCTCGTTGTCGATGCTGGATCCCTCTTTCTCGTCGTAAAGGACCATTTTGTCGCTAGGAGTCTCAAATTCCTTCCAGACGCTATTGAGTCTCTCCAATAACAGGGTTATTTCGTCTTATTTTCAATTGGATCCCACACGTGCATCTTGAGACGCCGTTAGCAAACGCGTGATATTTGCCTTCGCACGGCCTCTAGCTGTTTTCACAAGATTGAAATGTTAATTTTTTAATCAATAAGCTTATCCGGTTTTAAGGACCAAAACTATGCTGCTGAATAAAACACCCATATATTTTATTTTCCAATTTTTGTGTGTGTAGAGTGTACTTTTTAATATTCCCTCACAGCTTTTTTTCATACGTTCTGTAGTCTTCTTAGAATCTAAATTTAAAAAAATTAGTGTTTAAAAATAGTAAATAAAACAATTATTTAAATTTATAACGGCTGGAATGCGTACTCCAGCGATACTGGATCAAGAGAGCATTGCTGAGAAATATTGCAAGGTACTCCCCTACGTGCCAATATAGGCGCTCCCGTGCCAGTGGTGAATTGAGAGAGTAGAGCGACTATCACCGATGCCCTTTGCACACATGGGCGTTGACTAATTTGGTTCTACTGATGTAGTCGTGGGACGACGCCGAGAGATGAAGTGGGGTGTGTTGTTTACAACTCTTACTACCCGAGCCACACATTAGGAGATGTGTCCGTATCCACTGATTTGTTTTTATGTATTCTAAAAGGATTTGTCACCCAACACGGTTTGCCAAGGCGTTTGTCGATAACGGTACCAACCTTCGAGGCGCTAGTCCAGATCTAAAGGAGGTGATCGAGCGCATATCAGCAGCACCTGTTGAGTGATAATACCCAATCTTGGAGTTGAACTTTATGCCACCAGGCTCCACACATATGGGTGGCGTCTGGGACCACTTCGTGCAATCAATTTAATCTATCCTTTCAGAGATTTTGCCTGAGAACGGACTGCAAGAAGCAGTTTCACGTGCCGCGTTAGCGGAGATATATATTCTAAGATGACACTGGTCGTGAGCTTCGAATAGTTAGATCGATTACAAATGCGTTTGAGATCAAAGAGTATTGCTCAGGCGTTTTCTTAAAAATCAAAAAAGCATTTGACAAAGTTTGGCATCATGGTATATTATTCAAAATTAAATAATGGGTACCTGCTCCATACTATCATATAATAAGATCATATCTTACAAGCAGAACATCTTACGCGCAAGAACGAGATAGTTTCTCTTAATTATACAGTATTAACGTTCCAGTGCCTCACGGAAGTGTGCTAGCACCAGTCCTATACACAATTTTCACTGCTGACATTCCATCATTGCAAGAAACGTTTCTCCATTTCTCGCAGCGCAGTGCTTGCAAGAGGAATCTCAAATGATTTAAGCTCACTGGAGCTTAAACATTTCTGTCAAACTTATTTTCTAAGCAATTTATCGATTGTCGTAAGACGATAAATAATAAAAAAAGTAAAATAAAAAACTCACGATCATTGACATACATTCCACTTGAGGACGCAGACACAGTGCGCTACGAGAAATCGCTAACGCTAAGCCAGATTGTTGTAGACGATATGGTCATTATTGTGAATGAAAACAACAAGCGCAACTCATGACCAAAACGTTTTAACGTAGAAATTCACCCAGGAAAAAATGACCACGTACTAATGATGGGCTTCCAAACTAACCAATTGTCAAACTGGAAAAATTGGATATCAGGAGAGTCGATTACACCTTGTGGAGCCACCCAAATGTATTACGGGGAGGATAATGTTGCGACGCAAATTTGGAGTTGATTGAGCGCACGCCAATACAAATAATAGCCACTGAAATACTTCAACGGTCATTGAAAATTGATAATTCCCTTTTCTCGCTTTATTTTGCATTTCACTCGCACCTATATGAATGGAAGCAGATTCCAGGCTAGAACTGCTCGATTGCAAAGGCTCGGGTAGAGCACAATTGTAAGTAATTAAGTAGAAAAATTTGAAGTTAAATTAATATATGTATTAATAAGGATTTAAGTAACCTTTTATTGGAGTATCAAATAAGCGTGTTTTTCTTAATAAAGTGCATTTTAATACTTATTACAGCTCAAAGTAAGAGCTCCCGTACAGCGCATCGAGTTCGCTGTTACACTCGCCAACAGAAATGTTAACAATATTGCTTTATTTATTATTATGAGTTTGTTTGTATATATAAAGTATGTTTACTAATTGGGTTAAGAGGCAGGTAAAACGTTTCCCAATTTAACAAATTGTTAATTCTTTAGCACGGCTAGGTCTTTTATCTTGCTGTCCCCAACTCTTCTTATGCTAACAGCTGTTAGTTGTTGTTGTTTCTGCCAAAAGTTGCCATCTTTCTTGCAGATAATACTTGTACATATACATATAAATAAATTTGTAGAAACTCGCCTTATTTTATTTTAATTGCTTTTCCGTTTTATATACATTTTTTGATAACGTAAATGCATATAAAATTAGTAACCAGTATCTTATATTTGGCTTTAAAGCAATTGAAATATCTTGGGTCATATAGAAATGATAAATTGATTTTAAATTCGTTCTGTCAAGTACACATGAAAAAACAAGCAACAAACATTCTTCTTTACTTGTCATAAAAAGAGGAAAGAGACGAAAAACCAACAACGATCATCACATTGGCACTTTCCTTTAAGTTAAACTGGCTACATTCTGGTTGATGTCCTGAGACATAGCTCCAATATATGACTAATTTTTTTTAATAACTATTGGGCTTTTTTTTTACTATTTGCACATTTTGTTATTGTGTCTATAATATAACGGTTAAAGAAGGGACTCGACCAGTCCGGAGAGCTATTGACAGAGCATATGAGAAAGTGCGCACTCTAACCCCCATGCATTCTGGTTAGCTACAAGCGTTGTGTTATGCTACGATTTGGGCGTTTCAAATAAGTCACCAGTAGTAAAATTTGCTCTGCTACCATTCACTAGCAAGCACCAATAGTATTACTGAAAACAATATCCAAACCAAATTGGATGTGAAGTGGCTCCCTCTGGACTGTTTCTCAACACCCGTTGATTAGCAAACCAAAGCGCGCGGCTGGTTTCCTAAGCCGTTAAATTTGGTTTTAACTACCACTATGTGGACGACTTCATAGGCTCTAGCAATACTATAAAGAAAGCTATCACCCTAGCAAAAAAATCCGAGAGGATTACGCACGTGGTGGCTTTCACATGTGTAAATGGTGCTCAAACTCAAAAGAAGTCTTGTCTGTGCTTAACGAGATGACTAGCCAAGATGAGAAGAACTTTTGCAACAGTGAAGAACTACACGCCCAGGTAAAAATATTAGGTATACAATGGAACCCAAACCAAGACGCATTCACAAATGCGATTAAATTCTGGCGAATAAATACAGATTGGGACGAGAACTTAACGCCGGAATTACAGGATTAGCCAGGTTCGCCACAGTGATAGTTGAGATCAGGATACCACGATGCTACTTAAGGAATAGCACAGCTGAAGACGTTCAAATACAGCTTCATGTATTTGTGGATGCTGGAGAAGACGCCTATGCTGCGGAAACGTATTTTCGAAATGAGCATGAGTGTTAGGTTTTTCTCCGATTCGTTTCAGCCAAATCCAAGGTAGCGCCTCTGCGCCCGCTATCCATACTGCGACTTGAATTTCAGGCAGCGGTCACCGGCACTCGACTACTAAGGAGCATAAAAGACCAGCATGAGATTGAAATCTAGCAGTGTCATCTATAGTCGGACTCAAAAACCGTCGTAGCATGGCTTAAACGGGATCCTCGTCGATATGAATAATATGTAATGTTCAGAGTTGCCGAAATCTCTGAGCTTACGAAGGTCTACGATTGGAGATGGGTGCCAAGCAACTTAAACGTAGCAGATGTTGCCACGAAACTGCAACGCGGGCCTGATGCTTACAATCAATGGTCTGACGGCCCCAATTTTCTGAATTTTCGCCCTCAGCCTGACCGGCTAAAAATATTCACAAAATAGAGGTCACAGAGGAGCTGCGTCCGCGTTTCCTGCACATTCGAGAGGAATTCGCACGACCCAACTACGAGTACTACTCCGACTGGAACCGGCTGTCACGAGCCGTCGCAAATTGGCTTCTCCACAAGGAAAAACTATTTAATAATGTACGTAAGACAAGTGAATCTACACGTTTGCCGGTGGATCATATTGTCAACGCCAAAAGATTCATATACTGGACCACGCAACTGGAATATTTTGTAGACGAGTGCACAGCCATCTGCAAAGGACAAACTGTCTGCCGGAGTAGCTCGCTGTGGGGACTTCAACTCTACATAGCCGACTAGGGTGTGATGTGTGTACACAGCCGTGCTTTGGGCTAAACGAGTATCCCTAAAGACCTAGTCGTATTATCACCAGAAGGTTGAGTCACGAAAAATTTCTCAGTTACAAATTTAAAACCTCTTCTTAAAGGTGTTCGCCGTAACTGTCAACACTGTAAGCTGCAAAATGCTCAGCCTGTGCCACCATTAATGGCGCCACTACCACGAGGCAGATTGGGAGCATTCAAACGCATCCGGCGTTTACGTTTATGGGAGTCGACTATTTGGGCCCACTCACAGTCATTGACGGCAGAAAGGTCCAAAAACGATGGGGCATGCTCAAATCTTGCCTCACAATGCGGGCAATAAGCATCGAGATCGTCCATAGTCCAATTCGTTCTGCAATTCTGGGTGAAGTAGTACAATTTTCTGAGTCGCGTGGTGTTAACCTATCCGCTCTATGCTCCAAAATCATTTAACTCATTCCTCTCTAAGTCTAGCTTACATTCTAATCTAAAGCTCAGCTTGTAATGTAAAAGCTCTAGACCGTTAAATTAACTGCCTCTTTGCTGCTGAGTGATTGTGTTAACTTGTATATGAATCGGTAGGTGTATGTATGTGTATATGTATGTATACATGTATGTTATATGTATTCATGTATGCTGACGAAGTACAACTTATCCTATCATTAAAACTTCTTTTTCAACTTACTCTCTTTTAAAATAATCTTAGCTCTATGCAACTTTGCTAGTCAGCCCATCATATTCTTCTAAATTGCTCTAAGTACATATTTATGACCATATTACGAGGGGTATTCAAAAAGTTAGTTTCCATGTGTTGGGGAAAAAATAAAAAACAAGTTATAGGCTGTAAAAATAATTTTATTTTATTCTTTACCTCTTAAACTATTTTTATACACAGTTTGAACGCTAAAGTAAACCTTCCTTAGTGAAGTCGTTGTTGTTTGTGATTATCGGAAAGCAGGCGTGGTACCCATCTTGCGCAAACTTTACTGTAACCAAGCTTCTCCGACACTATTGTATGGACTGAAGTTCGGTGAATTTGACATTCAGGAGGCTTCATTTCCAAAATATCGTCAATAGTCAATCGTCTGTCCTCCTGAATAATTTTTTCAACCGCTGCAATCGCATCGCTCGTAATGACGCTATTTAGGCGTCCAGCACGCTGCTCATCGTGCACTTCTGCGCGTCCATTGAGAAAATCTGTGCGCCATCTTCACACCATTTGGACACTCATACAGTCTTCACCATAAATAGACACCAATTCTCTATGAATCTCATTACCGTTTAACCCTTTTTGGAGTTAAAAAACGAATAACCGAACGTAATTCACAATTCAGCCATCAACGAGAAACGGCCAGAATTGATCAATCGTAAAGGTGTCATATTCCATCATGACAACGCCAGACCACACACATCTTTGATGACCCGGCAAAAACTGGGACAGCTTGGCTGGGAAGTTTTGATGCATCCACCATATAGCCCTGACCTTGTACCATCAGACTACCATTTATTTCGATCTTTGCAGAACTCCTTAAATGGTAAAACTTTCGGCAATGATGAGGCTATAAAATCGCTCTTGGTTCAGTTTTTTGCAGATAAAGTCCAGAAGTTCTATGAGCGTGGAATACAAAATTTGCCGGGAAGATGGCCAAAGGTTATCGAACAAAATGGAAATTATATATTTGATTAAAGTTCATTCTAAGTTTTATTAAAAATGCATTTACTTTCTTTTAAAAAATCCGCAATTACTTTTTGGGCAACCCAATACATTCTAATCCAAAGCTCAGCTGCTAACGTAAAAGCTCTAGAGTGTTAACATTACTGCGTCTTCGCTGAGTGATTGTGTAACTACTACATCTAAGGGTTCATCACATTTGATTCCTGGCTGAATAGTTGTTCTTTGGATAACCTCCATTATTGAGTCTGCTTGCTGGTTAAGGGCAGTGATAACGGCATTTTCTGGAATTGCTGGTCGTCTATTTGCAGTTTCTTAATTTGACCTAATTTTGTGATTGATTAGGTATTGTCGTCGCTTTCGTAATGAAGTATTTTCCCATAGCTACCAGTAAAAATTGTCTACAGAGGTTTTGGTAAAGCGATTTTTACAGTAGAGTATTTCATTTAAGTAGATTTCCTAAGACTGGTAGACTTCTTTTTATCTAAAGCAAAATATAGACGATAATTTACATTCGCCAAGAATTAACAATGAAACCAAATAATTTTTTCAAAGATTTAGTGTAATAATAGAATATTTCCACATTAGCTTATATAGTATTTACTTATACGAGCTCACTATTGCACTGTTGTTACTATGCATCTACTCAAATTTTTTTTTTTATTGATAGCTACGAAATTAAACATCCAAATAAATTTGTATCCCATTAACATGCGAGGGTGTCGGGGATGCCTCTGCTATTGCTGTCAACGCTGTTTTTGCTACTGCTCCATTGCTGTTTGTTGTCGTAAGTCAGGTTTGCCTTCATCACTACTGTTATGACTGTTTTAATTCTGAGAAATTCAATTTTTAAAACGTAGATGCCTATTGTTTTAATGTTTATGAATTTTCACTTTCTTAGAGTTTTAAAACTGTTTTTTTCATACAAAAATGATTTATTGCTTTCAAAGTTATTTTAGTTTTCACTTGATAAGAGCTTTAAGTTAATTTTTTCACACCAAAATATGTTATTGTCTTAATATTATTTCAGCTTAAACTTGATAAGAGCTCATAGTTGTTTTATTCGATATAATAGGTACTTCACAATATTACATTGCATATCGGGATATTACTAAATTCCGATTATTCACGAAAAATCAAAAAGCTGTCATGTCTCATGTCTATGAGTTAAATGTCGTAATTTTTTGCTTGGTGAACACATCTATGGTGTTACAAGCGGTAATAATAGAAATCTTAGAGCTTTAAATTCCAGAGGAATATCATCGAATACGTGGATGAAGTTATTATATCCGAGAAGGGCTGGTCATACAAGTTTTTAGAAGCTATAAAGTCTGCAGGGCCAAAGTCTGCATTTATGTATACCATGGTTCGGTTTTTGGGTCATGTAATCACGGGCAATTGATTTCAGCCTGATCACGAAAAGATCAAATGCATCTGAACATCAGCAACAGCCATTTAATGAAACAGAGGGTCACAGATTACTAGGAATTACGCGAAAACTCGTAAAGGAATATAGTATTATCTGTATTGTATTATTAGTATTATCGCATATCTGTTAAACAAGCTGTTGAATAAACATGTGGAGTTTGTGTGGTAAGAAGAGCAAGAAAAGGCATATAAACGTTTGAAGGATGATAAACCGTCAATGCCAGCGCCAACTCTATATGACCCAATGAAACAATGAGAAGAAGAGGAACGAAACCTGTATTTTTTTACAGTCGTCAATGCAATTCATAGCATCTATGAAAGCACTGGATGGATTCCGTATGTATTTACTAGGATCTCATTTTCTGGTGGTGAGCCATTGTAATGCAGTGGTAACTCTCATGATCTCAACGGATATACTACTGTCACCAATTTCAAGATGATGGCTCAAACTACAGAAGTTTGACTTTACGAATTCAAATTCAAATTTAAAAAAGTACTTAAAGTGATTTGTTGTGTGGTTTGGGGAAAGCCCAGATCAGATCAATAAGTGTTGGTATGTTCAATCGCAGAGGATTGAAAGAAGAACACAAGCAAGATGTATAAATTGTAATGAACCACAAAGGAAAGTATAAAAAGTGAAGGATAAAAAGAAAGTGTAGCTACAAAAAAGGTAAATTATTTTCATTAAGATATAGTAATAGAGATAATTTTAAAGAAGAAAGAGTAAATTCTTTTCAGAAAACGTTGTATAGATTTTTATACATTAATAATCGTAATACATTAGGCGTAAAATGAGCTCTGTAAAGCACAATCAGTTGTGCCCGTAGGAAGGAATAGTGGAATTTAATTGCTAGTACACCGGAATAATAAAGAACAGTCGATATTGCCAATTATCAATTTATAGACAATAGAAAAACAGAATTTTTCTACGATTCATTAATGATGGAAGATTATGAAAAAAACGTCTACTGAAGTTAGACGGTAACCGAAGATCGGAGTCCCAGTTTAGTCCACATAAAGCGAACAGCACAAATGGCGCCGGAACGGACATAATTTGATCTTGGGTGGGCCCTAGACGCACGAATAGTATTTCAGGATCGGCCGAACAAGTAAAACATCGGAAAATTTTGCGTTAAAAATATTGTTGAATTCCTATTACCAACGTTGAATACAATTTTTGATGGTGGAGATATGCAAATTGAAATTTTATTTGCGATCAAACAAAACTCCCAACTCTCTTACCGTCCACATACGTTGTAATGCAGTATTGTCTATCGTATAGCAGCCTAAGTAGGGTCTAGTGCGAGTAATGTCATAAACATGCACAGTTAAGAAGCAACTAATTGGTCAAACACCAGCATTGGAAACCAATTAAATCTTTTTGCAAATAGATTTGAGTGCGATGAGTGATTAATTTAGCTGTTTTAATAAGCTTAACATCATCTGCATACATTAGACAATAGGAATGAAAAAAAGGTGAGTAAATTATTATTAGGTCAAATAGATACCTTGATGTACACCAGAACATGAATTTCCCTCGAAGTAGATGACCCAAGTAACACTTTTTCGCTCTACCTCTCAAATAGGTGGAAATCAAATATAATTAAGAGGGTGGGAAACCTATGCAATCAATGTTATAATGCAGAAGATCGTTTAGGTTAAGAATTCTATTCAAATGATTTTTAATTGGACTGAAATATTGAAATATCAAGAATGCAATCAACAAGATCATGCTTATAAGAAGGCACACTTTGTTTGAATTTTGAATTTTTACCATGAAATGTTGGGTTAGTCAAAGTCACCCACCACATCGAAAATATAGGTATCCTTTCCTAGAAGGTAAACTTTTCATATACATGCAGTATGTTGCATATAAACATGTAAGTCCGACGATGGGGGAATGTAGGAACAAGTGATAAAAATTGATTGTGTTGAAGATGTTAAATAATTTAACAGCAACTATTTCAACATCTAAAGGCATATTAAAAGACATACGATCAGACTGAAATGTCGCTTGGATGGCAATAAGCATGCCAACACCACGACGAATCTGTCGATCATAAAGACTTGATGGAATAACGATTTGACATAATTTCACTGTCAGATATAGTATGAGTTAACCAAATCACTGATAAAGCGATAATGTCGGAATAAAAAGAAGTACTACTCAAATAGAGTTTTTTGAGCTTCCTTAACATACCTCTAATATTTTGATAATAAACAAGTAAAGAAACGGGACACAAAACTAGTTTTTTGATATAGCCCCGGATTGTAAAGAGTCACAGATAAAAGAACAGTTCGCCGTTCTGGCGTAATCTCATGTACAATCGAATGACGTGTCCAAAATTTTGGAGCGATGCAAAATTAAATTTTGTGACCGACACGCACATGATTTGGTAGCAATATAAGTCATAATAGCTTTGCAAGTAGTATCAAAAGATAACCTAGATACAAACACTTGCTTACGTGGGCCAATAACTGAAAAGGTGGGGATTAAGGGCGCATTAATTTTACAACCTTTATTAGACTCACGCGAGGGTCTACGTTTTCATGTATTGACTACCCGAGTACATGACTCTATAACTAGGGAAGCTTCTATAATCGGAGATATGGAATTTAGCAGCAGAATTTACCACAGGCGGAACGTTTAGAAATTATGGCTAACAATGAGGCATTCAAAGTTAAATTGACTAAACATTTCGAAACGAGTCAATATCGTTTAGAATCTAAGGGAAACTGTTTAACATTAAAAATTGATTTCTCACCGTATTGTACATACATAGAGTCTCGACCTGAGAGACATGCACACTTGGCATGCATTATATTGTCACACATCCAGCAATGAACAAACGGCGGCTAAGCAGAATCATCCGGGCGCTTGATATTGCAAGTTTCTTTGCAGCAAGACATTACTTCGACTAGGGCATACGTTAAAAAAAAATCAACAACAAAACAAAACCAATACAAAAGAAGAGCAAGTGTCACTCAAATTAAGCGAACAACAGAAACTAAAAGGCATATCAACGGCGTGTGATATACAAAAACAACAAAAATACTGTGAGGCACGAAAAGTTAAACAAGAGCGCGAGAGTTTCAATAAGAAGTTAGTGAGAGAAAAACACTAACAACAAACATTTCAGTAAAACTACAATACGAAGAAGAGATTGCTGTTAATATCAGCGCTCACGTCTTAACCAAAAGAGCGAGACAACCATAACAACAATAACAATTGGTTAGAGTGCAGTCCATTGTAAAGCTGACAGCGCAATCAAAACTAAACAAACACCTTCACAAACACTTGTAGGGGCGAGCGCCAAGCTTGTTGGGCATACGCTGCACTGACGCACACAAAATTAAAAATGTACAAATTTAATGTTATACGCACAATTGATACAACAACAGCGTAAAACGATCACGCAGTTTTACTTAACACGTTAAGAATAGCAAACTTTGATATTGGTGTCTTCAATATGCCAGTTGAGGTCTGCACCTCAGTAATTCGGATTTTCCCATCTTTAGCTTGTATAGGTTGAACGACTACACCACTTTTACCAGGGTAGTTAAATTTCCATTTAATGGCCTTTTCTGCTAGCTTTGATTTTATGTAATTCCAGTCAAACAAGTCCTTTTCTTTTTTTTAGTTCATTATCCGCACCAACGAAATTCGTGCCCATATCAGATCTGATGACGCTAGGAATACCTCTTCTGTTACCAAAATTCCTGATGGTCACAATACATGCGTCAGTCGATAAATCTTCCACTATCTCCAAGTGAATAGCTCGAATTGTTAAGCAAGTAAACAATGCTACCCAGCGCTTTTCATGCCGATGCCCAACCGTAACTATTACGGTTCCATTCCGGTAAAAGTGAATGGTCTATTATATGGTGTGTCGCGGTCCAGTGGCAGTTGTCACATCAATGTGTAAATGGACTTTGCGTTTTGATTTTTTCAGAATTGACATGACATAGCGCGCTAACAGTGCAGCGCAAGTTTATCACCCAGAACTTACGTCGTATTTCATTAACAATTACCTCATAATTTTGATGGTGATATATTCCATGATAGTGTTGAACGATCAAATTTGTTAGTCTGTGACCCTTAAGCAGTATGATAGGCTGACGCGCTCTTTGAGTTAATATTGCGGCGTAATCAAGACTTCCAAGTACGACAAGTACACCATAATCATCTAATTTTTGGTGACAATGAATAAATAGTGCTACTTTCCGACACTAAACCCTTTTGGTGAAGTTCTCTTATTTCTTCATTGAACGCTTGTGACTGAGCGAGCTTACACAGTACCAGTTCAGCCTGACGTAGCTCCACTAATGATAGTTCACCTGTTAAAATGCTATCCCTTGGGTGCCGGGTGCGTTCCACAAATCTCAAAATCCATTTTACCGTTCGTTTCAGACGAACAAATGTAGAAAAACACCCAATGTCAATCAGTGACTCCTCACTTCGCCTTTCCTTTAAGTCATTTATGGAAATTGTCAGCTTTTCTTGACATGGCCAGAGTGATTCTGGCTCCAATAGAAAGTCTATTCCGCTTGTCCATATCGTCTGTGGGTCATAACTAATATTTTTCATTGTTTTAGTAGCCTTGTCTGCCGGATTAAGGTGTGTTGGTACCCAGCGCCAGTTGCTTTCCTTTGTCGTGTCTAGAATTTCACTAATTTGGTGCGCTACGAATTGTTTATATTTGCGGTGAGATCACGGTTCGCGAATCTGCCCATATTACTGATCAATGCACTCTTATGTCGTGACTCTCCAATATTAATGTCCTTAGCCGAGTGCCCAAAACGGCTGCTTGCAATTCTAGTCTTGGTATCGATAGCAGTTTCAACGGTGCGTATCTAGTGTTACCAGAAACAAACGATATTTCAACTTTGTTTTCATTAACTATGAGCCAGTATGCAACTGCTGTAAATGCTTGTTCACTTGCATCGAGGAAAACGTAAAGCTCAACAATTGTGTTCTGCAACAAATATTTTGGTGAGTGACATCGGGCTATTTTAAAATTCTTTACGTTATCTAGCTGTCGTAGCCATTGAATAAACTGCTCAAAAATTTTCTATTGTATTAGATCATTCCAACATATACCTGTAAGCCACACGTCCTGCACTAATACTTTTCCATATATCACTAGATCATGCCAAGAGGATCGTAAACAGATATTACTAAACTAAGCAATTGTCTTTAAATTGGACGTTTCACGCCATGTACTATGTACTTATCCAAACGATTCATTTTTAAGTCAAAAATAAGAATATAACTTTGACTCTCCCAAAACATGCCCAACATCTTATCTGCTGCTTTACTACCTAATTGCACGGCATCTTAGACATCATTGCTGTCATAGTCATTTAGCTTACGCTGAACTTCCGACGAGTTAGAAACAAATCTTCTTAGTTTAAAATGTGTCAATCTGTGTACACGTTTGACTTCTTTACTAATGCGCTTTTATATATTTTACACGTTGAGCGCAACAAGGGGAACATGCTGCTCCGAAAATCCGAAAAATTTTTGTAGGTTTCAATGATATCCTGTGTATTCCCATGTCGCCATAGAAAACGTAATGAATCCTGATCTTCCTCTCTGACTTCGACTTGCAAGAACATCTCCTTGATGTTGGCACATACTGCAATTATACCTTGTCGGAACTTAAATAAGATTTGCGTTAATGATGGATTTTCATCTGGTCCCTTAAACAAATTTAGTATTCAGGGAAGTGCCGTCTACAGTAGCTACCGCATCAAAACAAGTTTCATCTTTTTGGGTTTTTTGATATTGAAAACGCCGAAGTATTGTAAATACCATGTTCGGGGTCCAATATGTTCGGCGTCATCTTTTGATAGTTTTACTGCACACCTTTTCAGCTTTCGAGCACGAGTTACATCGCTCGATTCCAAAAATTTTTCTGGTACTTTAACCAAGAAATTATCTGTTGTAAAGTATTCGGTCATTAACTTATGATTGTCATTGTTCAAATCATTTTCAGTTTTATGCGTATAAAATATTACAAACAATAGTGCGTATGTTGACTTTGTGTGTGACTGTGTTGACCAACACACTAACCATCCTAATGGAGTCTTAGCTGCAATTAAGTCGATACTTAAACAGGTATTCTTAAATGTTTGCGTTAAGTGACTGTTATCGATTCCAATCAGAAGCATTGGTTTTGCATTCGCATATCCTTTAATAGGAAGATGTTTCAATTGCTTATATCTTTTATTTATACAATCAGCACTTAAAGTCTGCAATGGTAGTTCCATGCTGGCAACTGTATCTCCTGTTTAACGCAACCAACTCTTTGTACTGTCTGCTGCACGAATTCTAAATTCGCATCGCATAGATGCAACGTCTTTTGTATGCTTGCCCGTCCAGTTTAACGAAAGATTATCTTGTGGTTGATTAATACCTATATTTTTAGCCAACTCTTCATTTATCAATGTTGCTGATGACTCTTCGTCTACAAATGCAAATGTTTCTACAATTGATCCGTTTGGTCCAGTGACATCGACTGGCAGAACCTTAAATAACAGCCTTGATGTTCCTGCCTTTATAGTATTAACCTTTGCTGAGCTTTGATGTGTCCTTTTGATCATCTTTAGCCGACTTTACATAGTCCTTATGTAATATTGCATGATGATATGATTTACAGTCGTTTATTTCACACTGTCGCTTCTTCTTACAGGAACTCAAACTATGCCCACGGCGCAAACATCCAAAACATAGGTATGATTTTCTTACAAATGCCCATCTGTCCTAAATCGAGGACATAAATAGCTCGCAATTGTCCATTATGTGTTGTCCTTTGCAGTGAAAGCATAGATTTTGTACTTTTACTTCTGAGCGTCAGTACTGTTTTACATCAGTGTCTTCTGCTTGTTGCGTTGATCACTTTTACTAAGTTGTTTGCCGTTGCCAATGAAGCCCTAGTGACATCCATAACCATTTGCTTGATCCAATCAGCAAAAATCTTCGGGTCTGGGTATGGATGAATAGTGGACGCATATTTTGCCCAATCGATTCTAGTTCTCATTGGAAGTTTACTTACTATCGCTCAATAATACTGGATTATTTAGATGCTGTGCCGCGTTTACAATTGCCAAGAATATTACCAGATTTGACACTTTAGTGGCAAGCGGTACAATTTTTTCCAAACTGTTTTCTGCAATCTGTGACATTTCTGCTACTTTTTCCAATTGGCTCCGAATAAGCAGTTCAGGATGTCCACACTTTAATTCTAGACTGCTCATAATGTGGCCAACACATTCCGAATCGATCAGCATACCTGCAACCTCGTCCATTTCCTCA
Organism: Hirtodrosophila trivittata; assembly: GCA_035045065.1. Lineage (NCBI taxonomy): Eukaryota > Metazoa > Arthropoda > Insecta > Diptera > Drosophilidae > Hirtodrosophila > Hirtodrosophila trivittata. The sequence goes on along the minus strand of JAWNNK010001309.1, from coordinate 35,577 downwards.
CCTTTTAAGCTTTTTTGTAACCTTAACAAATTTTGTAGCTTAGTTAAACGAAAGGCAGCAGAAGTTTCTACACATAGTGCTAAAGACGGGCCAATCCTCAGCTTGGCTATAAAATATAGGTATGTCAACTATTTGACTGGCCTCCCAATGTCATTGTGTACTATTAACATTAATATAAGGATTTGAATTTGTGTTAAAATATTTATTTCTACCATATGCGTTACAATTCTGCAGCTCTGTTGCACCAAAATCTGACTCCCCCTGTACCATATTAGTATTAAAATTAACGCATCAAGTCGTGTCAGAGGTATTCAGTTCGCCAGTGTTTGTAGCCCCTGTCTCGTGTGCAACTTCATGATGATGAGTTCCGTTTGCCAATGGAACTCCAGACTTGAGAGCAACACCTTGAGAACGTCCGTCACCAGAAAACGCATTACCAAATCGAGTTGTGCCACCTAGTAGTGTGTCGCCTTGGGCAACATCAGTAGTCGATCCGATAGATCCATGAGTGCGTTCTGTCCAATCCAGATCGATGTTTGTATTGATTGACCTTCCTTGTCCATGTGCGCTGCCCGCGCTTAATCCATCAGTACCACCCAGTGGGGCATGAGAACCATGTGCGTCGTTTTGATTTGACTCTTTGTCACACGCTGCATGCATGACGGTCTTTACTTCTTGTTTGACCGTTTCCTTTATGTCTTCTTTCACAGATGCTACTTGTATAGCCATTTGCTCCAGAATTTTATTCATTAAACTTTCCATTGTTGTTAAATTTGGATGATAATTTTTATTTTTTATCATTGTCTGATACTCATCACTGCTGAGTGACGCTATCTCTTCGTCCGAATTCATATTTTTTCTTTTAATTGGCGTCGATGTTGTCTCCTTATTCAAGCTTTTCCGCTACGCAAATTCATTAATATCCAGTGATCTCTATTTGTGTCAGTGAGACGACTATATCTCACGTGTCGCTTATATGTACATGTAGATACCGAAACCAAGTCACGGCACAAATCCGTTATACATACAAGAAGAAAATTACCCAAAATTACTTCAGTAGGTACAAACGAGATTTTAAGGTAGAATAGTCAGAGACTTAACTTATTAGACGAACCAAATACGAATGGGGGATTGTTCCAAGGCAAAGTGTCTGACCGTATTCAACTTGGTGAATGCCAGCACGATCCTTGTTCTTACTTGACCCAAGTCGACGTACCACCTCCACGTGGATTCCTCTGGATTGTCGCTCAGCAGCCGTTGAGTGGACAAACTAATGTGCGCGGCGGGTTGTCCTAATGCCTTAATTAGGTTTTGCCGTAGGACTTGAAATCCACCCATATAAAACATATACTTCAATGAAAGATGCTAGAAGAGCCTCGGAAAGGATTCGAACTAACGTTGACGACCACGGGAAATGTAAAAAGGACAATTATTTGAGAGTATGCACGTGGAATGTACGGACATTGTACAGACCAGGTGCTGCTCAACAACTAGCAGATACCCTCAATGAATGTAGGGCGGACATTACTGCTATACAGGAAATGCGATGGAAAGGACAAGGCTGCATTAAGAAGAAGAACTGCGATATATACTACAGCTGCCATCCAAATCGGCATGAGTTTGGTTGTGATTTCGTTGTAGGTGCCAAGCTACGGCGTCGTGTCTCTCATTTTTTGCCCATATGTGAGAGAATTGCAACGATCCGAGATACAGAAAAATTCTTCAACATCAGCCTGATCTGTGCGCACGCCCCAACTGAAGAAAAGGATGACGTTACCAACGATGCTTTCTATGCGGAGCTTGACCGTGCATACGGCCGTTGCCCTTCGCGTAACATTAAGATTCCCCTCGGAGATTTCAATGCCAAGATTGGTCTAGAAAGTATATATGGTGCGTCTGTCGGGCGCTTTAGCCTACATAATACCACCTCAAGCAATGGTCTCAAGCTAATTGGCTTTGCCGCAGCCTATGGCACAATATGGTAGTTCGCAGTACAAATTTCCAACATCGGGACATTCATAAGGCTTCCTGGCTGTCTCCTGATCGACTGACTAGTAATCAGATCGACCATGTTGTGATTGATGGAAGGCATGCATCTAGCATACTCGACGTGCGATCGTGTCGGGGTCCCAACATTGACTCCGACCATTACCTTGTTGCAGCTAAGGTTCGCGCACGACTATGTGTGGCGACGGTTGCACGTCGCAGTATGTCAAGAAAGCTTGACGTCAAAAAGCTGCAGACACAACAGACGATGCCTTTTCTGCTCGACTCTCTGGCTTGTTGAGCCAGCCAGCTTCAATGCCTATGACCGCCAGCGATATGTGGGCTCATATATCTCACTCCCTGCGCACTGCCGCGTGCAATGCTATCGGATTGCAGCGCCCCCCTACGAGGAATCCATGGTACGACTTGGAGTGTCGTGAGGCCACAGCAGCAAAAGACGCAGCTAACAGAAGAACGCTGCATGCTGGTGCTACACGAGCTGTGGTGGAGGTGTACAAGGCAAGAAGAAGAGATAAGAAGCGCCTCTTCAAACGGAAAAAGCGGGCTCATGAAAGGTGCGAGTGGGAAGCTATTGAGTGTTGTCGAGGTAGGCATCAAGCTAGGGACTTTTACCTGAGGGTTAAACGTCTGACCCAAGGCTTTAAGTCTGTAGGGCTTGCTTGCCGAGACGATAACGGAAACTTGGTTGCAGATGCAGGTGATGTGCTGAGGTTATGGCGGGATCATTTCGCTAACCTGCTGTCTGGTGAGGAACCGAGCAGTGGTGCTGACGAGAATGATCCACTAACCCCAATCAATGACGACCTGGTAGACGTACCGGTCCCAAGCCATACTGAAGTCCTGGGCGCTATTCAGCGTCTTAAGAATAACAAAGCTGCTGGGGCTGATGGCCTAGCCGCTGAGTTGTTTAAGGCTGGAGGCGATGAGTTGGTAGGGTGCATGCACCAACTCATTTGCAGAGTATGGCTTGCTGAAAGCATGCCCGATGATTGGAATCTCAGCATGATCTGCCCCATCCTGAAGAAGGGAGACGCCACGGTACGCACCAACTACCGAGGAATAAGCCTTCTCCCTATCGCATACAAGGTCCTAACGAGCGTTATGTGTGAGAGACTGAAACCATATGTGGAAGCACTGATCGGGCCTCATCAGTGCGGTTTCCGTCCTGGCAAATCCACCACCGACCAGATATTCACACTGCGCCAAATCCTGGAGAAGACATACGAGAACCAAATCGACACATACCATCTCTTTGTTGATTACAAGGCAGCGTTCGATAGCCCACAGCGAGATCGCTTATTCGCCGCTATGGCTGAACTTGGTATTCCTGCAAAGCTTGCGTGACTGTGCAGAATGACATTGAGCAACACCATCAGCTCTGTCAAGGTAGGACATGACAAATCCGAAACCTTTGATACCAAGCGTGGTCTCAGGCAAGGCGACTCGGTATCTGGCATGCTCTTCAATCTGCTGATGGAGAGCATCATCAGGAGGGCAGGAGTAACGCAAGCTGGCACGATACTGGGATACAAAAGTGTCCAGCTCCTTGGGTATGCTGATGATATTGACATCATTGGCCGCACGAAACGTGACGTTACTGCGGCCTTTGATGCAATCGAGAAGGAATCGGCAAGAGTAGGTCTAGCAGTTAACATGAGCAAGACAAAGTTTATGGTGTGCTCTAGCAGGGAATCGCGACGTCTTGATTCTCAGCTAGTAGCTGGTGATTATAACTTTGAAACTGTTAAGGAATTTATATACCTTGGATCTGCGGTGACTTGCGATGTGACTTGCGATGTCAGCCTAGAGATTAAACGAAGGATAACTCTTGCCAACAGATGCTACTTTGGGCTCAGTAGGAAAATGAACAGCAGAGTTCTCTCTCGGAGCTTTACGACGACGTGGACATAGTCAGCCGGGTGAACACCCAGCGACTCCGATGGCTTGGTCACGTTGTGCGTATGGATGAGGAAGCTCCGGCTCGTAAGGTGTTTGATGCGGTAGTGGGAGGACAACGGAGGAGAGGAAGGCCCCGTACACGATGGAAAGACCTGGTGATGACAGCCCTGTCAGAGCTTGGTATTACTAACTGGCGAAGACGCGCACAGGACAGAGACGCGTGGAGGAAAATCGTGCATCAGGTCGTGACCCAATAGGGCTGTAATGGCCAAATAATAATAAATACGAACACAGATGCAGTCGCGAAAATAAACTACTAAACTACTATTGAAGATATAGTAAAATTATTCACAATCTCCTTAAGTGAATACCCACCCCAGGCATAACATAGGCTCTTAATACTACGCAGGATACCGAATCGGTATTACCGATCCCTACGTTCAATACTTCAACAAGGAGAGACCATATACTGATTCAAGCAAATACTGACTGTGGAAATGGTGAAAGAATAACACTCGAGCAATATATCAGATCAGCAGTACAGCAGAGACTGCGAAAATTACAATAATAAAAACCAAGGTAATCTGCATAATCATAATCGAAATTTGGCTTACTATTATATAAAAAAAGACGGCAGCTCTACCTATTGGCACCCAATGGGTAAAATTATCCCCGCAAATCGAACGAGAACTTATGCAGTTGATCGTGGTGGAGTTATCATTAACAATATTGCTACACGAGGACGTGCATCCAGTAAGCCTCAGTTGGAACAGCACAGCTTCCGTCATACGTACAGCTCACCAGTTTTCCCTTGAAAATCGAAATCTCAGTGAATCTGGATGATCGAGGATGGTTGAAGATTATTTTAAGTCAAATCTTTAATTAAAATTTTATTTATTGCATTTCCGTCAATAAACTTTAACACCAATCTGAAATAAATATAAAATACATTTTTATATTGTTTAATCCTTTTTTAGTTTAGTTATATATATATAGGGAGATGTACACAGTACATCAAAGCCCACAATTTGTACGCTACCGTACATTGGTGTGGCGTAAAAATAAAATTTTACAAGTATATTATTAGCATAAACAAAATAGCTGCTTTCAAAACCAAATAATTGTTATGCATGCATCTTCAGCTTTAATTACAGTTAAATAAGCTATCCTTTGCGCTTTGCTTTATCATATTCCTTAGTAAATTAACGTATTTTTGCAACTGACTGGTATTTTCTAAATAGAGTTACCGATATTGATATTGTCCTTGGATCTTAAGACACCTTTAACTCACTCTTGGATGTTTGTATCCCCAACTACAATCAATTATTTAATTTGTCAAGGCCCCCTGTGCTTACTCGTAGATTAGCTTACTTAAGATATATAAAGTCAATACATTTTAAAAAGTATAAGAAATCTCGCTCAAATGGTGATTGTTACAAATATTTTATTGCCAAGTCAAAATTTTGCCCTCTTAAACTCTGTACTTAACGAGAATTATCTTGATCATTGTCAAATACAGTTTTCACGTGACCCATAGCACTTTTATAATTTTGTAAATTTGAAACGTGTTTTCAAATTTACCTTCTTTTTTTTCTAGGGATACAGAAAGCTAGCAGACATATCACTACAGTTTACCTATTCGCCAACTTTTCCAATCTACTTACTCTTCTATCTCATCTTTTTTATTTTTCTCATGGGCCTGACAACATTCCTAGTTGTGTCCTTAAGTGCTGCTCTTCTTCTGGTAGCCATAAGGGACCCTTATTATTAACTCTTTTCATTAATGATTAACCCTTCATTCTTTCTTATTAATGCAGATGATGTTAAGCTTATCCGTTCATACACTGTAAGCACTCAAAACTACAATATTTGCAAGAAGATTTGAATGTTTTGCAACGCTGGTGTTTGATCAAAGGCTTCATAAATATGCAAAATGTATAACATTTAATCGCACTAGAAAAATCATCTATATATCACTTGTTCGGTCAATCCTACCCACAGTATAATGCCACCCAGGATCCAATTCAGTCCGTTCAGAAGCAATCTCTTCCTATGTGCACAAGTGATTATCCTTTGCTATTCTCCATACTTCATACATCCTTCTTGTCTCTTTCTTGCTATTCTCTGCTTCTTAACTTTTTTTATTAATATATTTACAAAATTTATATACTAAAACTTACTGATCCGATTGGGTTTTTCTGAGTTTACCCCAATTTATGCAATAAATTTTATATCAGTTATAATACATTTTTAATTTTGAATACGGCCACATATTTTTATTTTATTTATTTATTTAATGTCAACTATTAACAGTGAACCAAAATAAGTAACCATACAATTTAAAAAAAATAAAACTGAAAAAAATATAATTTAAATTTAAAATGAAGTATTTAAGTATAAAATTAAAGTTAATATCGGGGGTGTTCAAAATGAGAATATTAAATGCTCCAACATTTGTTGCGAGGATTGGGAAAAAAAGAAAGATCACTATGATTAGTAAAGCAATTAGTTACTACGTGCTAAAAAGTTAAGGATATGGTTTTAAATCGGATTAAAAGAGGACTCTGAGTTGAAGACTCGAAAAAGTCTGTTATAGTCAACACAGAGAAGTCGAAAAGTTTCGTGCAGAGAGTAGTTAGTATTACAAGTATTTAGAGAAAGTGGTTTGAAGTTACGAGTACGTCGCAAAGGTACAGAAAAGTTAATTTGGCTCAATAGCAGAGATGAGTCAATTTTGCCAATTATTAATTTATGTAAAAATATAACTCCCAGTATCATGCGACGGTTAGTAAGAGATGGGGGGTTAATTAATTGCAATCTACTGTGGTATGGAGGCAAATCAGTACCTGGACCCAGTTAAAGCCGTGAAGAGCAAAGAGAAGAAACTTCTTTTGAACAGACTCAATTCTGTCTTGGTGTACCGATTATTGAGGAGACCACACACAAGATCCGTATTCCAGAATAGGCCGAAGAAGAGAAGTATATAGCAGCTTAGTCGTATAAGGGTCGTCGAATTCCTTAGACCATCTTTTGATAATCCAAGAGATTGAGTCGCTTTGTTGACTGTAAGCGCGATATGTGTGTCAAATTTTTGTCTATGATCGAGAAGAATTCCCAAATCGGTGACACAGTCTAATCTCTCAAGAGAAACCCGATCGAGCATGTAATTAAATGTGTGAGGCGTACTTCTATAGAATGACATAACCTTACATTTAGAGCAATTCAGAAACAACAAGTTGCATTAACACCAACCAAAAAACAAATCCAGGTCCGATTTCAATAAATAAGGAAATTTGTTGTCATTATATGATACGCAGAGCTTCACACCATCGGCGTACATTAGTACATAGGAGTGAAGGAAAATAGACGGGAGATCGTTAATAAATAAATTAAAAAGTAAAGGCCCAAGGTGGCTACCTTGGGGTACACCAGACGTAACAAAGACAGGCTTAGACAGTGTGGATTTAAAAAGAACTTTTTGGGCTCTACAAGAAAGGTATTCGGAAATCCAAATAAGAAGGATGTGTGGAAATCCGATAGTACTAAGTTTTTTAAGCAAGATATTGTGGTTAATGGAATCGAAAGCCTTGCTGAAATCAGTGTGAATTACGTCAGTCTGCTTTTTGTTCTGAAAACCTTTGATAACAAGGGAGGTAAGCTCAAGTAAGTAAGTATACATGTATACATACATATATTATTTTATTCATTTTAAAATTTTTTTCTTGAGTCAACTAACAGCAGTGGACTACATGTTTTAATTTTTATAAAAAAATATATATATGTCGGCGCACATTAAGAGTGTGTGGATGCTAGTGTAAGTGTAAGGGTGTACAGTTTCGGGTGTTTCACCAGAAGACTAATTTCATCATTATGGAAATATTGCATCAGCCTTTAATTGTGCTGTGATTGGTTGTCTGCAGTTGTCGCTTTAAGAAGTACCGTTTTAGCGTCTCGCTGTCGCCGAGTGTGGTTCGGTGGTAGGCACAAAGAATAAGTGTGCGACGCAGGACAATTGTGTTTAGAACTTGTTCGTGACCGAAACTCGCTGCGCTAAAGCAATGGCAAATAACAACAGTGTTCCAATATCAGAAGTGGGATCTGGCTCGCTACCTAATGAATCAGATGGGCCATGGCGAATGTTAATGGAAATACAAAATAAAAATTTGATCGAGCTTATCAAAGCTGTACAATCAACGACACCGGAATCAACAAATAAAAAAACAATTGTGGAACAGTAAATATAACTTTGGCAGAAAATACCGTAAAAAGCAGCGCGTTGGTAATGGCCTTGAGTGCATCGTTGGAAGGTAGTGCGTCGCAGTGGCTTGCGCAAATATGTTATCTTGACATAACTTGGGCCGAGTTTAAGGTACTTTTCATGCAGCGTTTCGGCAGCAGCGGCTATGTTTCTAACAATGTAAGCTAGTTGTCCGACCGATGGTGAATGCCTCTCCAATTATGCTAGTCGTATGATGACGTTACTTATCACGAAATGGCGCGATATGGATGTGGAGGAAATTGCAGTTTCTGTGACGTTTGCGAAGATGGCTCATGTTGATAACAGATTAAGGCGTCTAACTTTTACTTCAAATATGCGCACCAGATGTAAATTGCAAACCGAGCTTAAAGCATTCACGTTCAACAAAAGAAACAAAAATCTACAAGAGGAAACATCTTCACCTGACATAAAGCGTCAGAAACTTTCAACAATAAAATGTCACTTCTGTGAAAAAGTAGGCCACAAGATAAGGGAATGTCGAGCTAAACAACATCAAAATCATCTTTCGTCACATGCTATGAACAGAAACGACAGGAGTGCATCCGGTCACCAACAAAAAATGAATGTAACCTGCTTTAAGTGTGGTGATCTTGGTCATATTTCAACACACTGCAGTAAGTCCAAAATGGACAAGGGCAAGGACACGCAACAGATGAAAAGAGTGGAGCTTTGCGAAGTTGTTGAGCCCAAAGAAGAGATGGTTCATCAAGGTTAGACGTTTATAACAACGTTCGATTCGGGAGCGGAATGTTCATTAATAAAACAAAAGATAAGTAACAAATTAGTTGGAAAACGAATTAACAATGTAGTGATGTTGAAGGGTATTGGTAGTGGTGGCATATGTAGCACATTACAAATACTTAGTAACGTAAAAATTAATCAATATTACATTGAAGTATTGTTTCATGTTTTGGAAATGAGTATTTGAAGAATGATATTGTTATTGGTCGAGAAGTATTATATTCAAAATCTTTTATTAATGGAATTCCTTCGACTAGAGTTAGTTCGGGTGAAATTTGAATTAAATTAGTAGACCCAAGAAAAATTGTTCAAGAAGACCATATAGGCTTAGTCCAAATGAAAGAGAATTGATACGAGACAAGATTAATGAATTATTGCAATGTAAGACCATAAAGCCAAGTTGCTCACCCTACGCAAGTCCCATAATGTTGATTAACAAGAAAAACGGCACGCATCGTTTGTGTGTTGATTACAGCGAATTAAATGCTAACACAGTCGCAGATAGATATCCCCTGCCCCTTATATCAGATCAGATAGCCAGACTTTGGGGAGCGAAATATTTTACATGTTTAGATATGGCAAGTGGGTATTATCAAATTCCTATGCACAAAGAATCGGTAGAGTGTACAGCATTTGTCACTCCAGATGGACAATATGAATTTTTGGCAATGCCTTTTGGGCTCAAGAATGCACCTTCAGTCTTTCAACGCACAGTCATGCAAGCACTTGGAGACCTTGCAAATACGTTTGTTGTCGTTTATAAAGATGACGTAATGGTGGCTGCTGCAACAAAAAGTGAAGCTTTGGAAAGGTTGCAAATTACTCTTGATTGTCTCACGAATGCTGGATTCACATTCAATATAAAAAAATGTTCTTTCCTCAAGTCAAAAGTTCAATATTTGGGACATGAAGTAAGTGCAGGAGAAATCCGTCCGAACTCGCTTAAAGTTACAGCGTTAGCTAGCTTACCACCTCCTCAGTCAGTCTCTGCATTACGACAATTTATTGGATTAGCGTCTTATTTTAGGCAATTTATGCAAGGATTTTCTTGTTTTATGAAACTGTTATATCTTTTGACTTCGGAGAAAAATGAGTTTTTTTGGAGATCGGACCATGAACAAATAAGCCAAAAAGTTATTTCTATCCTTACACAAAAGCCAGTCTTAGTAATTTTTGACCCGAATCATCCTATTGAGTTGCATACCGATGCAAGCTCTCGTGGATATGGTCCCATCTTGTTACACAAAATCAATAACAAGTCTCATGTCGTTGAATATTTTAGTAAGGCTGCTTCTCCTGCTGAATCACGTTATCATTCTTATGAATTAGAAACGCTTGCTGTTGTTTTCTCTATAAAACCTTTTCGCCATTATTTATTGGGTAGAAAGCTTGCTGTTGTTTTCTCTATAAAACCTTTTCGCCATTATTTATTGGGTAGAAATTTTGTTGTCTTCACTGATTGTAACTCACTTAAAGCATCAAGAACTAAACAGGATCTATGTCCCAGGGTGCAAAGATGGTGGGCGTATTTACAGGCATTTACATTTTACATACAATATAGAGAAGGTAAACGAATGTCTCATGTTGACTTCTTTTCAAGAAATCTGCCCTCAGCAGAATTGACTTACAAAATTCCTGAAAAACGAGTTAATTTGATAGAAATATCTGAAAATTGGCTTTTGGCCGAACAGCATCACGATTCTGACATAGTTAATATTGTAAATAAATTGAAAGAAAATTTTGTTGCTGAGGAAATTGCTAAAACTTACGAGTTGAGAGCAGGAATACTATATCGAAAAATTCAACGAAATGGTAGAACTCGATCTTTATCAATTGTTCCTCAATCATTTAGATGGTCTATAATTAAACAAATACACGAGTCAATCATGCACTTGGGTTGGGAGAAGACGTTAGATAAGGAATACGACTATTACTGGTTCGATAACATGTCCAAGTATATTCGGAAGTTTGTTGAGAACTGCATTACGTGTAAAATGTCAAAGTCTTCTTCGGGTAAAGTTCAAGTTAGTCTTCATCCAATACCAAAGGTAAATACATCTTGGCACACCATTCACATTGACATAACTGGAAAGTTAAGTGGCAAGTCCGATCAGAAAGAGTATATCATTGTTCAGGTAGACGCTTTTATTAAATTTGTTTATTTAACTCACACACTTAAAATTGATGCTGAAAATTGCATAAAGGCTGTCACGTCGGCTATATCTTTGTTTGGGGTACCAAATCGCATGATGGCGGATCAGGGCAGATGTTTCGCCAGTACTAGATTTAGTGAGTTTTGCTCACAACAAAAAATTAATTTGCATTTGATTGCGAAAGGTGCAAGTGGAGCAAATGGATAAGTTGGACGAATAATGAGCAGCTTAAAGAACTTATTAACTGCTGTTGAAACTAGCAGTCGATCTTTAATATATATATATATAACATATATATATGTTATATATATATATATATATATATATATATGTCGGAGATTCAATAGTCGGCCATTCATTAACTGAATCCTCACTAAGCTTATCTTCTTGAGTAAACTCGGCGAAGCGTTTTCTGGCGCGTGGCATCGTTTTTCTTGTGGAGCTGCACGTCTATCCTTTTCAATAGTCGAATAATAATTGCCAATACCCAAAAACGAATGCTTGCTCTAACCCGAGCAATTCCTTCTTACCCTTTAATACAGACACACTGCGTACAGTTATTAGTCAAATTTGCTGTAGGTACCTGCTATGTCTATCTCACTCATGCCCGCGACCAGACTACGCTAGACAGAAACAGTTGCTGCCGCGCCGAGAGAATCAAGAAGGCATGCACAAAGAACATTGCAAAAGGACAAAACAAATCATGCAAGGAAACAGAATAAACACACGTATTGACCAATATGCGTTTTAACTAGAACTTTCCAAGTAATATCCGACACAGCCTTCCTGACCTCCCACACGTCCTCGTGTGTTTAAAATTCAAAAGTCCCAAAAAAAAATTAATAATTCTTTTTAGTATAAAATTCAACATGATCTTTCAAGACTTTGATATTATTCCTTATATAATATTTTCGTGTTTTTGCTTATTTAATCTTCAAAACAAATCCAAACGAATTCTTCTTATTCATTTATCATTTCTTCAAGCCATAAAATCCGGATTACAACCACCATATATTCAGACGATCACAATCGTCTCGATCTTTCATAGATCACTCTACATCAATTTCATACCACAAATATGTCACTAACTAGCACACAGTTTAATACAAACCGGCCAGCCAATATCCTCATTAATCTAGCTCACAGCTTAAGATTTGACAAACCGGCCAATGAGTTTACACACACAGCACACAGTTTACACACTCTGTAAGCCGGCCAATCAAATCAGATTACCGAATCAAACCAAGATCTCAAACTAACTGCAGCAAATGGCGAACCACATAACTCGGGCACCCATAAGCACAGAAAGTCATACAAGCTGGAATGAATCCGGATGTTTACACAATTCTATTCAATTTCAAGATCACAACCCTCACTGGCTTGAGCAACGGCGTCTTCCTCAGGGCCTTCATTATCAAATTCTGTGGTAATCCCCTTCTCAGGCATACATCGCAAGAATTCGTGAGAATATTTGTATGTTCGATTATTATTTAAAGCTTTAAGTTTATATCGATCTCCTGGCAATACTTCGGCCACCAAAAATGGACCTCTAAACTTAGGATCTAGTTTGGTCTGTAGACGCTCTTCGCTTTTAAGTAGAACATGATCACCGACATTAAATCTTACAACACTGGCTTTACCTTTATCGAACCTATCTTTATCATATTTAGCATTCTTTTCCATATTAAGTTTTGCTATTTCTCTGACGTTGTTAACGTCTACTGTAATTTCATTGTCTACAACGGCTACAAGACCAAAGGGGGAGGCACTAGGTCTTATGATGTTCGTTTCCAACAGCTGTTGAATCAAATCTCTAACTTTTTCTTTTTCCTCCACACTCAATCTATACGGGCGCCTTTGAACCGTTTTATTTTTATTGATCAAACGAATTTCTAACAGTCCTGTAGTCACACGGCTCTGCGGAATACCATTTATAAACGAGTTCGAATACTCTTGTAGTATTGATAGTAATTGGTCTCTATCCGGTCCATGCAGGTCGGTGTCAACATTAGCCAAATCAGGACTACATTCGGAAACAAGAACAGGCAGTATAGATTTTTCATTGAACATTGTAAGAGTGTTTGATATAATTGTTACTCCGATTCCCTGGCTCAAAATTTCTCGACCAATCAGAGCGTCGTATTTGATATAATTGTCTAAGACTACATGGAATAGGATTTCGAAAGAACGTTCGCATATCAAGACATGTGCCAAGATCTGCAAGGTATTACTACCATTACCCCGTAACACAACTACTTTACTTATTCTAACTCCGGATAGTCTTACTGAAGCAGACTCCTTGATGAGCGAGCACTCGGCTCCAGAATCAAAGCAAAATTGGAACGACTCACCAGACTGCAACAAAGTTCCTATGGGCTCAAGTACTGTACAAACGTTGACATCTTTGACGATATTGCTTTTGCTTGCCGACGTACGCTCCTGACGATTTGGCCAGACTGTAGCTACATGTCCAGCTTTTCCACACACATAGCAGGTCACGGTTGTGCGGTCTTTTCCTCCTGTGTACCCAGAGTGTCTATTACTATGCTGCTGGTGCTGAGTTGCTCCCTCGTTCGAGCGACATTCCGCCTTCTTGTGGCCGGATTTTCCACAGTTATAACACTTGATGTTGGAAAAGAGCTTGGCTTTCTTTTCTGATGACGGTGCTGTATTGTCGTTTTGATGCTGGTTATGTCTACCGTCAAACGAAAAGGCTTTTAACTCTCGATGCAGCTCGCTTCGAGTGTTGATATCAGCCGTAAAAACCAAGCGTCGAAGTCTTTTGTCGATTCCAGCTGCCTGCGCCAACGCCACCGAGACTGCAATTTGTTCCACGTTCAGTGATTTCCATCTTGCCATAAGCGAAGTTACCATTCTGCTTCCGTACAGCGACAAGCACTCCCCTTCTTTTGGGCGTCCATTTAACAAATTCATAACTGTTGCAGTTAAGGTTTCTGTCCCAACGAAATACTGCAAAAACAGTTCTCTGAATTGCGTCCATGTGATTCCAGGATAGCATGTTTGCGAGAGCCAATGGGACGCGCTTCCTTCTAGCGACTTGCTGAGTGTCATCACCAGAGCACTGCCTTCCAGTTGGTTCTCGGACAAAATGTAATCCACTGTTGAAGACCAAGACAAAGCATCTGAGTCTGCACGATCCGGGTTGAACTTCGGTAATACAACAGGTATTACATCTTTCGGCTCTTTCTGCGAACGTTGCACTTGTTTTAAAATTTCGCAAAAATTTCGATTTTGCGACTCTAAAATTGTCAGCAAACTATTCTCGCTATTGATACGAGGTGTAGGCGATCCCACTTCTGATGTCGGAGATTCAATAGTCGGCGATTCATTAACTGAATCCTCACTAAGATTATCTTCTTGAGTAAACTCGGCGAAGCGTTTTCTGGCGCGTGGCATCGTTTTTCTTGTGGAGCTGCACGTCTGTCCTTTTCAAAAGTCGAATAATAACTGCCAATACCCAAAAACGAATGCTTGCTCTAACCCGAGCAATTCCTTCTTACCCTTTAATACAGACACACTGCGTACAGTTATTAGTCAAATTTGCTTTAGGTACCTGCTATGTCTATCTCACTCATGCCCGCGACCAGACTACGCTAGATAGAAACAGTTGCTGCCGCGCCGAGAGAATCAAGAAGGCATGCACAAAGAACATTGCAAAAGGACAAAACAAATCATGCAAGGAAACAGAATAAACACACGTATTGACCATATGCGTTTTAACTAGAACTTTCCAAGTAATATCCGACATATATATAACATTTTATTATTTTAATTATATAAATATCTTTTCTTTTTTTATAAAAATTAAGATATGTAGTTCACTGCTGTTAGTTGACTCCAAATAAATTAATAAATAACTAAACATTGATCCCTGATTTTAATATGATACTTTTTTGTCACGTGTACATGTCCCGTATATCCAACAGTATGTATACTAGAAGTATTGTACTTGCAGCTTTGACCCCAATGTTAGGAAGACACGTTGTTCTATCGTATAGCGCTCCAGGTTTACTAACCCTAAAATGTAAGCTATCGATTAATTATTTTTTTTTGGTTGCCAACACTTTATTGCACAAATGGCGGCAAATTCCAAACTTTCGTACCTTTTGGGACACCCTTTATATATACTATATATAAATATATGGCGTAGCTTGGTCTATATATTATCAAATTTTTTTGTTTAGCTTCAATTTCTGATTGCCTCCTAATTCGCAATTATTCTCTTACTATACACACACACAGTTTTGACACGTGTCTTCTTGACGCCTCTGAGCTAGGCAATATATATTATGTCTCTCGCTCTAATGCATTGTCGGGCCGAGGCTACGCAGAACAGATAACTCTATTGGGCTCGCAAAATCCGTGTGCTCGTTCGAAACAGAAGGCACAAGTAGGAAAATAATAGAAGAGAATAATGTTATAAGCAAACACTAAAGCTCTCGTCTCTTTTGGGCTTCACTTATTAGAGATTATACATGATGGTTCTTAAATTATAGAGAAGGAATTTAATTCGACAAAAATGAAAATATTATAATAATAACGACATATATATTGTATATGCACATATGTAAATAGCATACGTTTATACATATGAACACTTACGGCACAATTAACACTACAATTACACTACAACCCAATTATGCACCAAAATTACCACAATATATATTCAACAATAAACAACTAAAACAAAACTCCTCAAATTAACATATGTATAGTATTTTTATGCAAATGCATCAATTTGTACGTATATATTTGATTATGATAACTATACATCCATAGGCATTCATGCAGCTGCACTTTATGTATGTAAAGTTTACTTTGTAAGCCATATATACGTGCATGTGCGTACACACAAATTTAAGCTGCATAATAATCGGAAATTTATGATGGTTCTGCCTCAATTGCATACATATACGAGGGGTTATATTTATATTTCGGGAAAAGCTAATAAAAACAAACATTATTAAATTAAAATGTCTTTATTGTTTTTCAAAATATTCGCCCTTATGATCAATACACTTTTGCATTCTTTTAAACCTTTTGTGATATCAGTACATCCATTCCTCTTGAGACACCTGCAAATCATGGTCTTTGAACGCTTCAACTGCTTCTTCGGTGCTCGTTTTCCCCGCAATATACCTTTGATTTTCGGAAAAACAAATTAGGTCATTGGGTTCCAAGTCATGACTGTACGGTGGATGAGTCATCAATTCCATGTTTTGACGATTCAAAAATTCACCTGTTTTGCGAGATTTGTGAGAGCTCACATTGCCATGATGGAGAACGATTCGTCATTGGCGGACTTCTCCGATCACTTCCGGCAAAGAATTGACTAACCTAGGTTGCTCAATAGGAATACTCGTAATGTCCACATGACCCATTCGGCTGAAAAAATGTGCTCTTACACGAATAACTTTGTTGGTTTCGGCTCGTCTTGAAATTCCCACACGGTCGATTGCTGTATTGTTTCCGGCTTATATTCACGTATTCATAATTCGTCACCTGTCACGATCTTATACACCACGGTCTTAATAATTTTTTAAATCATTTTCCTACACCAATCGAAGCGAACCGTTTTTTTTAGCGATTTATAAATTATGGGGTATCCAACGAAAGCGAACTCGTTTTGCAGTCAAGTGTTCATGCAAAATCGAATATATTTTGAGGTGAAATTAAAGTGCATGGATGCCTCTATCTCACAAAATGTCACATGACGCTTTTGTATTATCAGTTCATGCACTGCATCGATGTTTTTTGCCACAACAGCCTTTGACGACATGGAATTCCTCGGCAACCGACTTACGACCACGATTAAATTCTCTATACTAGCTATGATTAGTGCTTCATCACCATACAAAGAACTCAGTTCATCGACATATTCCTTTCATAAATAACTGTAAACAAAACGAATAACACTTGTACATCAAAACATTCTGAGTACGTTAATGCTAAAAAATGCCAAACTTTTTTCACGATTTTGTCAGATTTGACTTATTGACAATAGTGCTTCCAGTCCAATGAAAACTTTTATTAATGACATAGGCACTGAGTGTAAAGATCAACTAATAACAGACTTGTGCAAGTAGTATAGGAATATTAAAAATATAACCTGTACTACACACCACCACCACACTTTCATGGACAGTTCACAAATTTTAATAAGTTAGAAAGTATAGATCCAATTTACAATATAGATGACTATTCTTAAGAAATAAAATTTAGTTTAGAAGTAGCATATAAAATTATTATCTAGGTCTATAAAATGTTAAAGCCTATAAGAATCTAATCTATGACAAGAGTGTCAACAATTTGAGCTAAAATCGGAGATAATGTTTGAATATCAAATTACACTGGTTATAAGCTGGACAAAAATTGTAAAGGTTCATTCGGTAACACCCTGAATTCACTTTGTTGTAATTAGGCCAAGACCTCAATGAACTGTCATCGGATGTTACGTAAATATACCAATGAACCGACGACGACCAAAAATTTGCGGACTATTGTAATGTGATCTACCTTAAGCGAACATATGATGACGCGGTAGAATCGCACCTAAATACATACTTGTATTTATATGAACACATACCCCACTCTTGTATACCTATGACAGCGCATGTGATTTTACTCCGTCATACTACATTCGCTTATGGTAGATCACGTAACATGCATCAAAGTTTTGGTCTTCGTCGGTTCAACCGTGTTGTTACGTAACTCCCGAAAAAGGTTCGTAGATATCTTGGCGTAACTTTGAAAAAATGTGTGCAGAATATTACCGAATATTATATGCGTTATATGACCCAGAAGACTTACAATTCATATCTGCATTCCATACACTAAGGCGTCTTTAAGTAAATGATCCAATATTAAAATATCCAAATTTAGGCAAAAAATGTATAGTATCTTTAGATGCAAGTAATTTTAAAATAGGTGCAGTACTTATGCAGGATGAACAACCCATTTGATATGTTACTCATACCTTAAATGAACACGCAAATACAAACTGTATTACACAATAAAATAAATATTAGCTATCGTTTGGGCAGTTAACTATATTAGGCCATATGTCTATGATAAACATCGAACATTGACATCCTGCAACGATTTCAAAACATCACTCTTCGCAAACTTGTCAAGGCACCCTACTATGTCAAAAACAAAGTGATCCACAATGACCTTGGAGTTCGCACCTTAACCGAAGAGGTTAAAAGGCATAGCCTGAAATACCAGGAGAGACAGGATCGACACGCTAACCCACTGGCAGTTAACCTTCTTGACAACAGCCAGCATCGTAGACGTCTGAAAAGACATCACCCTCTAGACCTTCCCTTTAGACCACCCAAGGAGTGGCAGTCATAACTGTAAAAACTCTGTAAATATGTAAATAGCCATACAACTTACTTATTATCTTTAATTAGATAGATTGCAAGTAAAAAATAAATAAAAAAAAAAAAAATAAAAAATATGTCTATGATAGGCAATGGAAGTGGTTGTATACAAAGTATAATCCCTCATTAATGTACAATGACAAAAATGGCTTCTCAAACTTGGTCAATGTGATAGAAATATTCAGTACATAAAATAAAAATAAAATACTTTAAACCATTTTCTAACGGTTGAATGTCAATTCTGGGAAAATTTGTTTAGTAAATCATGCTTCCGAAGAAGAGGAGGATAAGCTCAGTTCAACAGGTACAATTTATTCAATCGTAGAAAAATAAAATGATCACATTCCCATTTTAGAATAAGATTTCAACCTCTTTCGAACACAAATTATCTTATGCAAAAATGAAAAATTTAAGTAAAACATTAAATATAATATCGGGGGTGTTCGAAATGAGAATATTAAATGATCCAACATTTGTTGCGAGGATTGGGAAAAAAAAGAAAGATCACTATGATTAGTAAAGCAATTAGTTACTACGTGCTAAAAAGTTAAGGATATGGTTTTAAATCGGATTAAAAGAGGACTCTGAGTTGAAGACTCGAAAAAGTCTGTTATAGTCAACACAGAGAACTCGAAAAGTTTCGTGCAGAGAGTAGTTAGTATTACAAGTATTTAGAGAAAGTGGTGTGAAGTTACGAGTACGTCGCAAAGGTACAGAAAAGTTAATTTGGGTCAATAGCAGAGATGAGTCAATTTTGCCAATTATTAATTTATGTAAAAATATAACTCCCAGCATCATGCGACGGTCAGTAAGAGATGGGAGGTTAATTAATTGCAATCTACTGTGGTATAGAGGCAAATCAGTACCTGGAACCCAGTTAAAGCCGCAAAGAGTAAAAAGAAGAAACTTCTTTTAAACAGACTCAATTCTGTCTTGGTGTAACGAATATTGAGGAGACCACACAGAAGATCCGTATTCCAGAATAGGATGAAGAAGAGAAATATAGCAGCTTAGTCGTATAAGGGTCGTCGAATTCCTTAGACCATCTTTTGATAAATCCAAGAGATTGAGTCGCCTTGTTGACTGTAAGCGCGATGTGTTTGTCAAATTTTAGTCTATGATCGAGAAGAATTCCCAAATCGGTGACACAGTCTAATCTCTCAAGAGAAACCCGATCGAGCATGTAATTAAATGTGTGAGGCGTACTTCTATAGAATGACATAACCTTACATTTAGAGCAATTCAGAAACAACAAGTTGCATTAACACCAACCAAAAAACAAATCCAGGTCCGATTGCAATAAATAAGGAAAGTTGTTGTCATTATATGATACGCAGAGCTTCACATCATCGGCGTAGATTAGTACATAGGAGTGAAGGAAAATAGACGGGAGATCGTTAATAAAAAATTAAATATTAAATAAATTTAATAAAGTAAAGGTCCAAGGTGGCTACCCTAGGGTACTCCAGAGGTAACAAAGACAGGCGTAGACAGTGAGGTTTTAAAAAGAACTTCATGGGTTCAAGAAAGTTATTCGGAAATCCACATAGGAAGGGTGTATGTAAATCCGACAGTACTAAGTTTTTAAGCAAGAGATTGGGGTTAACGGAATCGAAAGCCTTGCTGTAATCTGTGTAAATTACGTCAGTCTGCTTTTTGTTCTGAAAACCTATGATAACAAGGGAGGTAAGCTCAAGTAAGTAAGTGGTAGTAGATTTCGATTTCACAAAACCATGTTGGCAGGGTAAAATGATAGAGCTACATGAGTGTTGTAGTTGAGATGTTATCAGCTCCTCAAACACCTTAGGCATAGCGAATAATTTGAAAATACCCCTATAGTTCTTAACATCGGACTTTGAACCATGTTTGTGAAGAGGAATTATAAACGATTCCTGCTAAATGGCTCGAAAAGAGCACGACTTAACAGACAATGCAAATATCTTAAGCAAGGGCTTACAAAGAGAATCAGCACAGTTCCTAAGTACACACGGTGGTACTCCATCTGGACCTGGTGACCCGGCCGATCAGTATTTGCTTTCATGTCTTCATAACAAACATATGAGGGCAGTACGGAAGTACTGCGTTTGGTATTAACAAAATTGTAGATTTGCTTAGGGTTTTGACCAAATTGCAAACGACAACGAATTAAGCCATTATTGTAACAACGCGAGTAACATACAACAACTTTGATCTGATGAAAACATAACGAAAATAATCAGGTGGATTTTACGAACTCTTAAATCTTTTATAATATTGCGCTTTCACGTTTTTAAGTGGCGCTCATTCTTTAGAGAACCAAGGATGTATATTAGTCCTCCTGGGAAACTTTTCAGGAATACATTTTATAACATTTTAAAATATTGAATCAGCATTGTAAATGTTAGTACAAAAGTACAGTTGCCACGAGTTTGTTTCTAAAATTTATGAGTTTAGTTTACGAAAACAGCGTTTGCTAACCACCGAGATACTGGAATAAATAGGCCCACATGTAGGCAGTTCAAACACTAAGTCCAAAGTTGGATGATGATTCTCAGGGACAACTAATGGATAAGTTTGTACAACAGTATAAGGATAAGAATAAGGGTCCAATGCAAAAATAAGGTCAAGTAGACGACCATTACAGTTTCGAATCGGATAAATTTGGGAAACAGACATCTCTAAAAGCGTATTGGTAAATTCGTGAGATGTGGATGGAATCAAAACACTTGGAGAGTCAGACTACATCTGGAAAATTAAAATCACCAAATACAAACAGTTATATAGATAAATCTGACGCTAGCGGAATATAAAAGCACGTTATAATTTTAAGGGCGATAAATTCAATGCTTAGCAGGGATGGTAAATAGATAGGTTCCAATAAAAGACCCCGCTTCCAATACGCAACAAACGATCGCATCTTAAAGATGTGTATTTATTGCAAAATAAAGAAAATTCAAAAATGTCAGATTTTAATTAGGTTTCGGTAAAGATAACTATGTTTGGCTTAAAATTAAATTTGAGAGCTCGTTTTTTTTTTCTATGTGCCTTATTTAAATATTTGTGATTGTTTTACGCCTTTAAACTATTTTTCATAGTTAACACTTGTGATTTTTGAATAAAGGTTGGTAATTGTTGTGTATAGTTAATTCTGTTGTGCTTTTATGTGGCTTTTTAGTTTTAAATTTTTTTATTTCTAGTACAATTATTTTGCCAAACAGTTTTGGCGTTCGCCCTTACAATTGTTTGTGTAGGTGTTTGTTTTGTTTTCATTGTGTTGTTCGCTTTACTGTGGACTGCACTCTGACCGCTTGTTGTTATTGCTGTCTCGCTCTTTTGGTTAAGCCGTGAGCACTGATAATTACAGTAGTCTTTCCTTTGTGGCATTAGTGAAGTGTTTGTTGTTACTGTTTTTGCCTCACTAGCTTTCTATTATAATACTCGCTCTCTTGTTTTAACTATTCGTGTGTTAGTGCTTTGTTGTTCTTCCATCTTTCACAAGCTTTAATTTGCCTTTAAGTTTTTGTTGTGCTCTTAATTTGAGGGTCACTTGCTATTCTTCTATACTTCTTTTGTTTTGTTCTTGCCTTTTTTAACACATACTTCAGTGCAGTAATGTCGTGCTGCAAAAAAATTTGCATTATAAAACGCGCGGATAACTCTTCCGCCGTTTGTTCTTTGCTGTCTGTGTGATAAAAACATTCATAAAAATTGATAAAATATTTGCCAGCCGCAAAAATGGTTAGGGTGGTTTTAATTGGTTTGCCCCACCTGTATTTATATTTAAATTGATTTCTCGCGTATGTATAACATGGTGAGAAATCAATTCAAAAAATTAAATAATGTCGGTTAAGCGGTTTTGACTCAAGTGCTGAAATGCTCAGTCAATTTAACTTTGAGTCCTCATCTCAATGTCCGCCCCAATTTTTAAACGTTCCGTCTGTGGTGAATTCGTCTGCTCAGTTTCCCTCAACTTCATTGGAAACTCCTTGTCGTCTGGATGTTTCGCCAATGCTATCTTTGTCGCTATCTCCCTACATTATAAATCTTCGATGTTTCTCTTGCGCCATAGTTGGCGCACCTATATCTCCTTATATAAGAAGTGGCATTAATACGCCCTTAATATCAACTATATCAGCTCTTGTCCCACGTAAGCAAAATTTAATTTTGACATGGCTCGGAAATTTTAAGATGAGCGTCCCACATGACTTGTTCTCAATCATATGTGATCCTAAATTTTGTCCACCTCATATACTACAATCGTACATAAATTTACGCCAAAACGGTGAACTGTGCCATCTGTAGCCCTTCCAGCCCCTCACTAACCGAGGCTGTATCAAAAAACTAGGTTCCTGCCCCATTTCTTTGCAAATTAATTACCCTTATGTTAAAGGCCTTTAGCGAAGCTTCAAAATCATTTTTGCCTAGTTTTTTTCTTCATTTGGACATAATCGCCTTAACATAGACTTGGTTAATTCCTACCATATCTGACAGTGAAATTATATCAAATCGATATACCATATTTAGATATGATCCGCGGATATGTCGTGGCGGTGGAGTACTTATTGCTGTCCAATCGTCATTTCAGTCTGATCGTATCTTCTTTAATATGCCTTCAGATGTTTACAGTGTTGCTGTTATGGTAACATCTTCAACGCAATCAATTTTCATTACATGCTCTTACATATCCCCATCGTCAGATTTATGTGCAACATTTTGCATGTGTAAAAGAATTGTATCTTCCAGTGAAGGATACTGATATTTTCATTTATCTGGATGATTTCAATTTACCAAAATTTTATGGACTTATTCCAATAATTTAAATTACCTTGCGGCTTTTAGTAATCATGAGTTTTTACATTGCATTCATGAGTTTTCAATATTTCAGATGAATACAATTAAAACCATTTTAATAGGATTCTGGAAGTATCAGATCGTTGCTTCGTAGGAGTAATTACTCCTTACTTAATGATCTTATTCTTGCAACTGACTGGTCTTTTTTAAAAAGAGTCACTGATATTGACATTGCCCTTGGCACTTTTTGTGACACATTAAACTCAGTCTTGGATGTTTAAATCCCTAACTAGATCCCGTCGTTTAAACTTTCACTACATCTTTTGTTCATCTTTTTTTTCGCAGACTTTCGCATGTTAAGTCAAAACATTTTAAAAAGTATAAGAAATCTGGCTCTAATGTTGCCGAGTCAAACTTTGGCCTCTTAAACTCTGTATGTTACGAGAATTATCTTGCTTGTGTTCAAATACGGTTTTTTCGGGACCTTAAGCAGTTTTTTAACTTTGTAAATTTGAAACGTAAATTCTCAATTTTACATTCTTTTTTCAATCTATGGATAGACAACTATTCCGCTACAGTTGATCTATACGCCAACTTTTTCAATCTACTTACTCTTTTATCTCGTCTTTTAATTCAACTTATCCCTATAATATTCCTGCCTCTATCTTTATCTCCACTCCTACTATATAATATAATTCACTTACCTCATCTTATAATTCTTTAAAAGCTTGTTTCTCTCCTGCGCCTGACAACAGTTCCTAGCTGTGTCCTTAAGGAGTGCTTTTCTTCTCTGGCTGAACCGTTAGTAAGTCTTTTATCTCTTGAATCCGCTAGGTTCCACATACGTTTTCATATCTTATCCTTCTTCATAGGAAGGTAGCAAGTCGGAAACTTCAAACTACAGAAACATTGCAAAGTTATATTCAATTCCTAAGTTGTTTAAAAATTCTTGTTTCTACTTATACAGCATTGCTGTAAATCTATTATTTGACCTGCCCAACATGGCTTTATAATAGTTATGGCTCTGTCAACCACTAAATTATCCATTATAAGCTTGATTACATAGGTTTCCCACCTTCCTTATTGTATTGAATTTCAACCCATTTGAAAGCTAGAACCAAAGAAGTAAAAGACGTGGATGTCTTATTTGACCGCAAATTAAATTTCAATTTGTAATCTCCACCATCACAATTGAAGCCAAGGGAGTACTTGAATTTCTTAAACGTAAAACTTAGATAAGTATTGTTGACCGACGAATCAGTTGCAAATACATTATAAAAGGCCCCAAAGGAGCAGGCGATTTAAAACTCATAAGCTGCTCGATATTATCAGTTGAGTGGTTAATAGAATTAGTATTTGGAGGAATCGGACTTGGACTAGTTGAAGATGAAGGCTGTAGTGTTAAAGTTCGTGGCGTTGCTAAGAAGACTGATTTTGAAGGCATTTCAGTCTTCAGCTCAGACGACATGGAAGACAGTGTTAAGTTACTAAAATTATCATCCAGGATTTGGAAATCATAAACCCTGCCTTGTCTGCCTTATGGATTTTATGCAAATTCAGTTCAGCTTCAGGACAAGACTCGCAACACTACCTAAAAGCAAACTTATTAGAAATATAGTCTTTAACTTTGGTTGGGTAACCAGCACATTAATAATGTGCTATATTGTCACATAGCCAACAAGAAATAAGTTCAGCCTTAGAGTCAAACTGAAACTTACAATTTCTCATGCAACAGACAGAAATGATAAAATAGAAATTAAAAAAGAAAAAACAATAAAAAAAAACCACTATATTCAAAGTAAGTTAAAAAACACAAGTATTCAAAAGGGAAAGCCCAAACTAAAATACAAAGCCAAGCCTTTATGTGGATACACAAAATAAAACATAAACACAACAAACGCCGGGACGTAGTGTTAATGGATTGACTCAAGCTAGGCAAGTTAGAAAAATATTAAGAGAAAAACTGCGTAAGAGCGGCATGCAAAGCAAACAGCTACAAAAATCAGCATTAGTGTGTTTACATTTGGCATGTATAGCGTTAATACAAAACAGGCAACTACAACAATAAGTGTTATTGTGCAAGTAAGAAAAGAACGCTAAAACGAAATTCTTCGGGAGCAAGCTCAGTTTTGAGTGCTTGTTAAAGTTGCCTGTTTCGCATTAACGTTCTTTCTCAGCTCAGTTAACGCCAATAGCAACAATTAACGTCGGAAAAAAAACTTACAGGCGGGATAAAATTATTGTTGTATAAAATTAATTTATAATTAACCACTTGATTAGAGCACAAACTGAGGAAATGATTAGTTTAAAAATTTTTAATGAAAAAATTATTAATTTAGTCACAAGTAAACGAAAATTAATCAGAGCACAAGAATAACACAACCGTCTACGACAAGCACATGTTATGCACAGTGGTGGCAAGCCTTGCGTCAAAGCACGCTGTTTTGTGATCGGGCAGTACTCGCCGTAGCTCATTTTGCACTCTATTTCACTCCGTCTTGTCCTCATGCACTTTGTCCGGAAACGCCTTTTTTTATCGATGATTTGTCTTATCTTGTATGTAAGTGGTATACCAGCTGCTGCGGGCCTCTGGGTCGGTTTGTCCATAGCTGCCAGTTTCACTTTGATAGTAAACAACTCGATGGCATCATCAATATCCTGATTGGATTTGGATGTCAAGATGTAGCTAATTCTCCAGTCCCTGTTGGAATGTTCCCAAATTTGTGCTTGGTGATTAAGCGTTATGATACAGAAGGACAGCTTGCCAAGAATCGACTTCGTCAATGTAACCGGACAGCATTGCAAGTGGCAACGGTAATCAAAGAGAAGCACCAACAACTTCAACGGCTTCAGCAACAACTACAGGAACAGCGGCAGCAACGGCTACAGCAACAACGGCAGTAACCGGACAGAAGCGAGGACAGCAGCAACAACAGCAGCGGAAACAGCAGTAGGCAGCAAAAGTGAAACAACTATCCTCCACACTGGTAGGAATTTGCTTTTTTTAAATTTATGATAATACTATAAGCCTAACACAAGCCGATGCCTGCAAACTCTGTATGAAAAAACAAATAACTAATCACTGTTAGGCCTCAAAAAAGTAGATTATGTCCAAAGGTATTTATACACATTTTAAGATTATAAATTATAAACAGCCATAGCAGTAGCGAAAAAAGAAAATTAACAATTAAATAAAAGAAAATATAAATTTATAAATGTATTTTCGATTGTTCATTAAGAAGCAAAAATTTAGAAAAATGAGGTCAGATAAAACAGTTTTGCTGTTAAAGAAGCAGCAAGGAAATTAGGACTCTTGAGATAGAAAAGGTCTCAAGAGAAAAATTAGATAGAGTTCTAGAACTCAAATCGAATTTTCGAGGTAATAATACCTCATTATTAAAAATTGGTGTAGTCGATCATGACTACTTTAATACAAAACAATTTGACCAAATAATGCAGGCAATTCATAATATTGAAAGGTAAAGGGTATCACATAATCCATCAATAATTGATAGATCCTTAGAGATCCCTGCAGTAATAGAGAAAAGTAGCAGCTCTTTAATTAAAGAATCTTTAGGCTCACCTGTAGAAGTAGAGAAACAGATTAGTCTAAAAGAAAGGTTTGAGACTCAGATTAAAATAAAATAAAATAAAAATCATGTAGAAGTTTCAACTGTAAAGTCAGAATTACCGTCACTAGCAAAATTAGAAATTCCTGAATTTTCAGGTAATCCCAAAGATTGGGATGTATTTTTCAAATTATTTTCGGAACTTATCTATAAATGAGAGAAATTAGTCTTGATCTGAAATTCAATTAATTAAAAATTTCATTAAAAGGAAAAGAAAAAATGAATGGTTTTTCATCTTTTAATTGGTTCCGCGGAGAACTATATAACCGCTTGGAATCTAATAAACAAACGGTATGAAAATAAAAGAAAAACAATTTCGGAACAACTGAATCGCTTAATTGATTTGCCGAATGTAAATATTGATTCAGCTAAGCAAATTAATACATTTATTGACTCAATAAATGAATCAATACATTTAAATAAATTAAAAACTAATATTTTCGAAGAAGTGGATTGATTTTCGCACATATAATATTGAGAAAATTCAATAGAGATACAGTGCAACTTTATGAAAATCATGTTAAACAAACTAAAGAAATACAGACACTCTCTGACGTAATGGATCTGTTAGACCAAAGGCATCATTACAAGACGAAAACTCGGTCAATAAACCACGTCAAGTAACAATAATACAAACAGTTGTCCAATTTGTAAAGCACCTGGACATAACGCACTTCAGTGCTACAGGTTCAGGGGTATGGAACCAATGGAGAGATCCGCCATGGCAAAGAAGGTACAGTTTTGTTTAAAATGTTTAAAGCACTCTAGTACAAAAAAATTCATGAATGAAATTCTTTTTTCAAAATGCAACAAAATCACCATACAGTGCTTCATATCAATAATGAAAAATAGCAAAAGGTGAATACTTGTACAACTAAATAAAAGCAAATGCGATTAGCAACGGCAATTGTAGAAGTTAAACTAGCTAATGCACAAAATAAGAAGTTTAGAGCCCTAATAGATAGTGGGGCCCAAATACAATCATATCGGAAGAAGCAGTGCAGATTTTAAAATTACCAGAAATAAGAGGTCACACAGAAATTAGTGGGGTATCGCCAGGCTCTATAAACTCAGAATACAAGGTAAAACTTAATATTCGAACCACTAGTAAAATCAGACAGCATCAGGTTGAGTCAATTATTCTTTCAAAATTAATGAGTGTCTTCACTACACTCCCAAAATGTACAAAGTACATGTACACCCTCAACATGTAATGGAAACGTAGCGCTCGCAAATACATATATACCCTCTAAAACAAATGAAAACGTAACATTCGCTAGTGCACTTAAAACTGGCCTGGTTAGACCCGCACCCACAAGTCCTATACCACCTTTCGCTTATGCGGAGCAGACAAACACACACACCCCAATAATACATCCACAAAACAACATTGAATCGTTGATAATAAATCTACAAGAAAGCATGAAAGAATTCATGACATTTATGCGCACGACTATGCAAGACCTCATGCGCAATCAAAATCTTTTGATACAAATGCTTGTATCACAACAATCAAAATAATGTCTTCCCTACGTATGGCACTGTGGAACGCCAACGGCGTTTCACGACACAAACTTGAACTGACTCAATTTCTCCATGATAAGCAAATCGACGTGATGCTACTTGCGGAAACACACCTCACAAGCAAGTATAACTTCCAAATACAGGGCTACTCTTTCAACGGCATAAATCACCCAGATGGAAAAGCACATGGTGGTTCTGGAATCTTAATAAAAAACCGTATTAAACACGTTTTTCGCAATGATTTTGCCAAAATTTACCTGCAAGCGACATCTATAAATATATACTCGTATAGTGGTAATCTAACTCTTGCCGCGGTGTACTGTCCTCCGCGCTTCACAATATCCGAAGACGAATTTATGGGTTTCTTTAGCACGCTAGGCGAACGTTTCATAGCAACAGGTGACTACAACGCCAAGCGCACGCACTGGGGATCTCGTCTTGTGACTCCACAAGGAAAGCAACTGTATAACGCAATCTCTACTGTAAGTAACAAGCTCGACTTGTCGGATTTGGGGATCGGAACATCCACACACAATCGTAGAGAGACCAATGCATCCTCCAAGAGTCACAGTTTGGTGTGGATTTTGGAGTGGTGGCATAATTGGCCCATTTTTCTTCGAAAATGATGCTGGAAACGCCGTTACCGTCAATGGCGAACGCTACAGAGCCATGTTGACCAACTTTTTATGACCTCAAATCGACACTATGAATGTGGACGACCTTTGGTTTCAACAAGATGGCGCCACATGCCATACAAGCCGACTTACGATCGAACTTCTGCGCAGCAAGTTCAACAACCGCATAATCAGCCGTTCAGGACATGTCAATTGGCCTAAGCGTAGCTGCGATTTGACACCGCTGGACTTTTTCCTGTGGGGTGCGGTTAAAGACCGATGTTATGCGGATAATCCAGAAACAATATTACGACTGTTTTGAGTGAAATTGGCGCCGAGATAGTCCAAAATGTCATTGATAATTGGGGTAACCGAATGGTATACTGTAAGGCCAGTAGAGGGAGCCACATGAACGAAATCGTTTTTCATTCTTGAAGCGGATACTTTTAGCTTCACAACAAAAAAAAAATTAATAAAAAATATAAATGTATGCTCATTTGATCGCATTTTTAAAAACGTACAAATAGATGGCCCACCCTGTATATTAGCTGATGCTAACTTTAACAAACCAGGTCGGGTGAACTTGATCATAGAAGCAGATCTATACCCCCAAATTCTAAGGAATGGAGCTGTTAAAGTCGATGGGCTGCTTGGTCAAAAGACCGATTTTGGTTGGATTGTATCGGGATGTTCAAAATCCAAAGGTGGAAAAACAATATGCGCTACAGTCATTGACATTACAGACTT
Source organism: Hirtodrosophila trivittata (assembly GCA_035045065.1). Taxonomy (NCBI): domain Eukaryota; kingdom Metazoa; phylum Arthropoda; class Insecta; order Diptera; family Drosophilidae; genus Hirtodrosophila; species Hirtodrosophila trivittata. Next base: position 5,808 of record JAWNNK010001309.1, on the reverse strand, counting down.
AGATTGATTCTGGGAAATAGAGCCTGAATCTAGAACAGGAAGGTGTAACAATATATATTCCAATAATGGAACGAACTTTGTAGGTGCAGCTAGAAAATTAGACCAAGAGGTAGTTCAAGCTACAACAGAATACCAGAATTGCTGCAGAAGAAAATTAAAAAATTGATAATCTTGACAGATAGTAATAAGAGTAATAAGTGGAAAAAAGAGGTTCCCAACATAGAAAAGGGACAATTAGTACTGTTAAAAGACGAAAATTGTCACCCAGCCAGATTGCCATTAGGAAAAATTGAGGAAGTTAAAAAAGGTGAAGACAACAAAGGTCGAGTATTAAAAATAAGAGCTCAAGAAAATATAATAACACGCCCAGTAGCAAACATATGTCCCCTCAACGGGATACAATCAGAGAATAAAGAAGCAACAGTTTCAAACAAATATAAACAAAAAAGAGCCTCAGATTATCTAAGGTAGGAGCTCTGATAACAGTTATAACCCTTTCACTTTTGTGCCAAGCATCCAATGCTACATTTCCGGTAAAGAAAAATTACAATATAAAAAAGATTAATAGTTAAGTTAATTAATGCAATATAGTTAGACCCAATGGGTGAAGTTGAAATAATTACCTCATCTTGGGATCTAGTTGTCTTTTCCAACATGCACCCGTATTTTGAAATGTTTAAAAGGGGAAACAAGTTAATAAAGAAAATGAGAATAGTTTGCAATAAACACCATAACTTTGAGGAAGAATGCAACCTAGTCCTAGATAACCCACAATGATAAAGAATAGAATTAGAAGAGAATAACAAACACTTTATGCTAACAAGTAAGCCTAGACAAAAACGCGCTCCGTTTGAATTTATGGGATCCTTATATCATATATTGTTTGGTATAATGGACACAGAAGTAAGGGAAATAATGGAGGAAAATATGAGAAAATTTTAAATCAGCATCATATAAATAATCTAGTCAAGTCTAGTCAAGTCAAAGCCAAACCTCACTAGTAGATTCCACCGTAAATATTCTAAAAAGAACTACTGAGGAAATAAATGCAAATTTTAAAAGTGCGAACAAAACAGAGCACCTTAAAGAAAACAACTATGTATATAGAGAATTAATTAACTTTTTTATGATTACTAAGCAATTAGCCTCGATATTAGATGAATATGAAAAAATTATACTCATTGACAATAATCATGGTTGACTAAATCCCAATACAATAAAGCCAAGTCAACTATAGGTTGAGATTTCTAAGATAAAAGAAACTTTTTTAGAAACATTAGCATTACCAGGAAAAATAACTGGTACAGAGTTGAAAGAAATTTATACATTACTCACGGCAAAATTAATATTTATTGATAAGAAATTAATTATAGATGCTAAGATCCCATTATTTAGCTGACATCCTGTACCAATTATTATTTAATGATAATAGCTCAGTTAAGCTCAAGTTACTTAGTGTACAATTTTAATGTAGACTCTTATTATCTGAATCATCATTAAATAAATGTAAAAAATGGCAAACTAACAAAAGAATTTGCGAAGGAAGTAGAAGGAATGCCATAGAAAAGTGCAAACTTGCTAAGTCAAGTCATTTAAACCAAATAATCATGCAAATTGCGTGTATCAAAGTACGGTAAATTCAAGAACATACTGGGTGGAACTAGAAAAACAAAATAGTTGGTTATATAAATTACCAACCAATACAAAAATAGGAATTCAGTTGCCTAGCGCGCAAAGAGAATTAATTGATTTGCCCGAGCAATGAACATTAAGTCAGATTGTACAGCTACAATAATATTTTTTGGTTGTTTTTATATGTATATTTTATGTTCGGTTTTGGGTACAACTTTATTTTGACTCATAGCCTGTACACATGTAAATATTTTGTGGATATATGCATATATATGGAAAATTAAAAATGTTAAGTAACTTCTTGCGAAGAAACTTAATTGATTCCGTCGACTAGAACATTTTTAATTGAAATTTAGTAAACTTATCATTTTTGTCAAAAAAAAAATTTTTTGGTTGCGAGCACCCTTGAAAAATCGTCTGTTAATGCGAAAGATGAAGCAAATTCACCGCAGATATGGTGTTACGCATCTTCGCACACTGCAAATGCACAGGTCGATCACATTCAATGCATTGGATAGAGTTCGCGGCGATCAATTTTCGTGGCAAAAGCTACAAACAAAGGTGGGTGTAAGGAAGCGAATACACAAATCACTGCAAACGATAGATATTTTGGGTTATCACAATGCCGGCAATATATAAATTTAACGTACTTTCGAAACCCAAATACAATGCGCAACAAAACTGAATATGTCACATAATTTTTTAAAAGAATGCAATTTTCTCAAAAGTTATTTTATTTTAATACAAAAATTGTGTAACATATTCTGAACTTCACGTCTAAGAAAAGAAAATAATAGTTATACCATTCATTCTCTCAAACATTTTCTTATAATCGAAGAAAAGCTTTAAAATTAAATGAATTTAGGTCCATAATTGTTATGATACACTTCCAAGTATGGTACTAATGCGTAGAATTTGGCGTATCAATTTATGTTTTTTGACTTGGTATTCTTCTGCAAGTAAAAAGTTTCGATAGAGGGAAAGTACACATATTCGTTACCAAAATACCTTTTTAAGAGCTCACGCTAGAAAATGAATATAATTTTATACATTAACGTAAAACAAAGAAAATCATACTCGGAAATTGCAAAATTAGATTCCATAAGTCGGTCAACTATTCAACACGCCATTGAACGTTTTAAAAATGAGAGTCGATTTGAAAACAGTTTGAGAACTGGTCATTCGTCAAAACTCAATGATAGGGACAAGTGCACAATAGAACATATTATTGACAAGGACCCATTCCAGAGCGCGGTTAAAATAAGTGCGGTTATTGGTTCAACTCTGGACTAGAATATGCATACAGAAACGGTCCGTAGGACCATAAAAGAGTTCGGTTATCACTCTTGCACACCCATAAAAAACCATACAGCCATGTATGTAAAAAAAAAACCGAAAAAAGCGGCTTAAGTTTGCCAAGGCATACAAAAATTACCCAGTCGAGTGGTCTGGTGGCAAGTTATTTTACTGGATGATTCAAAGTATACGCTTTTGATATACGCTCTGGAGAGGCCATTTATTCCAAATATCCTAATAAAATAGTAAAGCATGGTGGAGACGGTTTGATGGTTTGGGGATATATGTGGATTTGCTGGCGTCGAAACATAGATTTCTTGATGGTATCATGCACCAAAGCAAGAACGTTGATATTCTTAACAGCTGTTACCTGTTAGCCTCGCCAGTGCCGCTATATGCTCTTTTTGCTGTATGCTCATAGCCGATTTGAGCTGGCCATGTGTTTTTCTGCTTGTTTTGCCAAGTGTTTTGATGTAAAAGTGCGCTACCGTGTTTAAAAAATTGTGGCTGCCTAGATTGGGTTTTTGGCGTGGTACCCATCTTGCGCAAACTTTACTGTAACCAAGCTTCTCCGACACTATTGTATGGACTGAAGTTCGGTGAATTTGACATTCAGAGGCTTCATTTCCAAAATATCGTCAATAGTCAATCGTCTGTCCTCCTGAATAATTTTTTCAACCGCTGCAATCGCATCGCTCGTAATGACGCTATTTAGGCGTCCAGCACGCTGCTCATCGTGCACTTCTGCGCGTCCATTGAAAAAATCTGTGCGCCATCTTCGCACCATTTGACACTCATACAGGCTTCACCATAAATAGACACCAATTCTCTATGAATCTCATTACCTTTTAACCCTTTTGGAGTTAAAAACGAATAACCGAACGTAATTCACAATTCAGCCATCAACGAGAAACGGCCAGAATTGATCAATCGTAAAGGTGTCATATTCCATCATGACAACGCCAGACCACACACATCTTTGATGACCCGGCAAAAACTGGGACAGCTTGGCTGGGAAGTTTTGATGCATCCACCATATAGCCCTGACCTTGTACCATCACACTACCATTTATTTCGATCTTTGCAGAACTCCTTAAATGGTAAAACTTTCGGCAATGATGAGGCTATAAAATCGCACTTGGTTCAGTTTTTTGCAGATAAAGTCCAGAAGTTCTATTAGCGTGGAATACAAAATTTGCCGGGAAGATGGCCAAAGGTTATCGAACAAAATGGAAATTATATATTTGATTAAAGTTCATTCTAAGTTTTATTAAAAATTCATTTACTTTCTTTTAAAAATCCGCAATTACTTTTTGGGCAACCCAATATTAGTACCTCATCCCAATATTCACTCAGAAATCCAAGAAGTATTATCTCATTACACTTAGAGAACTTAATGCAAGCCCAAAAATAATATGGGATCCAATAAAGTTTTATTCACTCAATCATTCGGCAGAAATATATCATTTAAAAAAGGAAAGAAATACATTCATATTGAATTAAAAGGCTTAAATTTTCATCATATATACGGACATGCTTCTTTAGGGGTAGCCTTAATAATAATTATAATAATAATAAATAATAATATACATCAAAAACTGCAGGCCATAACCTTTGCCATGCCTTTGCAGAATGTTCAAGCATAGAACATAAATAAAAACAAATCTGTTAAGTACTATAAGATGAGATTACCTTTGCGGGCACTTGGCAGAATGTTTAAACTTACGTTAAACATGCATACGTGTAAATGCATAATTTAAATATGCGTTGCACACATCTTTAAGTGGAATACAAGTTGCATCATGTTAACACAACGCACCGTAATACAATAGATAATTTATGACCACTTGTGTCACTACGCGTGTCAATATAACGGTTTAATCCAAGTACGTACCCGTTCACGAAATATGACCCGACCTTATCAGCGAGTTGCATCCCGTTGGTCGGGTTAAAGTACGATAAGAATAGAGTAAGAACGATCATTGTTAGCTATAAAAGACCTAGGATTTGTAAGAATAAAATTAGTACACTTTTTGAGTTGCTCACGAATGAACATAGTTTCATACAGACGATCTTCTTTCAAGTGGTAACAATCGAATTCGTATATTTCTTCCTTCAGCTAATTGACTATACAACGGAATTTGCGGTGTAATATCTCCGACTAATGAAGCCCTAGCTTGAACTTGCTAACATCTGTGATGTTATTGATACATTGCGTAAAATAAGTTTACGGCATCGACGCCTTCTATCACTGGTGTCGGCGGCCTTGGCTGCGCTTTCACGCCGGCGGTAGCTGTATTAGATTTGGCTTGAGGACTCGTGCGTGTAGCTCATGTAGATGTTGCTTTCGTTGCATTGTAGCTCAGCTAGCAAGCTGAATCGATTTTTATGTCCACTATATCTAGGCTGTAGCGCTGAGCTATTTTCATGGCCTTTGGTAGGCACTTCCGTACTGGCTTCGGTGATACACTCTTGTTGAACTTTCGCTGAATTGTTTGAAAACGCCGGGCGTGTCTATTTAAGAAGTCTTCTTTGCAGACCCTTGTCTCCATAATAAATCACTCTGGTTGTTTATTTGAGTTAGCGTAAGTTGTTGGTGTTTATGGTGATATGCGTGCTCCAGTGGTACCGGTTACCGGTCGGGCATTGGAGTTTTTCTTAAGTTTTTACATACAAGTTGAGCGTATTTAAGACGGTTAATCAGCCACCGTTTTCCTTATCATGCTTTACTTTACGTTATATGAGGTGTTTTCAGCTTAATTAAATAACAACGCCAGGCACCAATATTCATTTGAATAACGGTGCTTTGCAAAATTGAAAAACAACGACAATTTAAAAAAAAAAAAAAAAAAAATTCCGTCGTTTAAAAGGCAAGTTTGC
>JAWNNK010001308.1:0-35544 GCA_035045065.1 Hirtodrosophila trivittata | reverse complement strand
CGTTAATTTTGAAAGAAGAGATTTCTCTAGGAGTAGAGAAGTTAAATTTGGTAACCGATACACTAGCAGAAGATCTACTAGCTATATATCTGACTATCGACTCGCAAGTTGTATCAGCCGATAGTCTAGACACAAAAACTTGTCTACGGGGAGGAATGACAGATAAAGTAGGGAGTAAAGCAGGGGGACTAACTCCTTTAGAAGGGGCTGGGATAGGGGAGTATTTATCTAATAAATTTTCATATTTTCCTCCATTATTTCTCTATCTTCTGCATCAAAACAGTATATGATATAAGGATCCCATAAATTCAAACGGAGCGCGTTTTTGTCTAGGCTTACTTGTTAGCATAAAGAGTTTGTTATTCTCTTCTAAATCTTTTATTTGTCGTTGTGTGTTATCTAGGACTAAGTTGCATTCATCCTCAAAGTTTTTCGCAAACGATTCTCAGTTTCTTTATTTATTCGTTGCCCTTTTTTAACATTTCAAAATAAGGGTCCATGTTGTAAAACACAATTAGATCCCAAGATGAGGTAATTATTACAACTTCACCCATTGGGTCTAAATATATTGCAGTGCTACTGTTAATCTTTTCTATATTGTAATTTTTCTTTACCGGAAATGTAGCATTGGATACTTGGCACAAAAGTGCAAGGGTTATAACTGCTATAAGAGCTCCTACCTTAGATAATCTGGCTGTGGCTCGTTTTAGTTTATTTTTGTTTGAAACTGTTGCTTCTTTATTCCCCTTTAAAGGGACATATCTTTGCTACGTGTTATTACATTTTCTTGAGTTCTTATTTTTACTACTCTAACTTTGTGAAGGTGAAGGTGAAGACACCTTTTTGAACTTCCTTAATTCTAATGGCCATCTGGCAGGGTGACAATTTTCGTCTTTTAACAGTACTATTTGTCCCTTTTCTAAGTTGGGAACCTCTATTTTCCACTTATTTATTTGTTGGAGCGTATGTAAATATTCGTCTTTCCACTTTTTCCAAAATTCTTATTTCATTCTTTTTATTAGCTTCCATCTGTCAAGATTATCAATTTTTGATTTTCGTTTACTGACTCAACTTTAACTACCTCTTGGTATTTGTTCCATTGTCGGAATATACATTGGTGCACTTTCCTCTTCTAGCTACGTATCTCTGTAATGCTGCGAGGAATGCATCAGACGTTAAATCGCTGACTACCTCTAAGTGCATTGCTTTTGTTGCCATACAAACGAAGACTGCGATATAATTAATGTCGATATGTGTCATTTATCTAACATAATTGGCTGTTTGACCTCAAATTGTGTATTATAATTTTCTAGTCTTCCACATACTCGAAGAATGCCATCTTCATCAAAGAATGGATTTATGCCTAATATTTAACTTTTTGATTGAATTTCTTTCCCTTTAATTAAACATTTTATTTCTGTGCTAAACTGCAATAATTGCTGTTGTTTAAAAATCAAGATAGTTGCTTTCTTTAGCTCATTCATAGTTAATTGTGATGGGTATGATTTCTTCTTTGTTTGTTTTTCAATGAACTACAATAAATAAGCGACTATTCTTTTTAGCCGTGTAAGACAATAATACTTTTCTAATGATAAAATCAAAATGTTACTATCTACATTTGTAATTACTGTGTTGATTTCTAGATTATTTTCCGAATCTTTTTCTGTTGTTTCTATGAAATTTTGCTCACATATTTCAGCTTCTATATCCTCTTTATCTTCATGCTCTATTTCCCAGATTTGTTTTAAGTTTGTGATGTCAATGACTGTAGCGACTATTGTTTTTTCACCTTTGGATTTTGAACATCCCGATACAATCCACCCAAAATCGGTATTTTGACCAAGCAGTCCATCCATTCCTTAGAAGAGGGTATAAATCTGCTCCTATGATCAAGTCCACCCGATCTGGTTTGTTAAAGTAAGGATCAGCTAATATATATGCCATTTTATTTTATCCACATAGACAGTTTTAAATGGTAGAATTTTCATTACTTTTGATAGAATAATTCCCTCAACCTGATGCTGTTTTATTTTACTAGTGGTTAGAATATTAAGTTTTACCTTGTGGGGAGCCTGGCGATACCCCACTTATTTTTGTGTGATCTCTTATTCTTGGTAATTTTAAAATCTGCGGTGCTTCTTCCGATATGATTGTTACTTTGGGCCCTACTATCTAGTAGGGCTCTAAACTTCTCATATTGTCCATTAGCTAGCTTTACTTCTACAAGTGCCGTTGCTAAAAGCACTTGCTCTTCTTTAGTTATAGACGTATTCACCTTTTGCCTTTTTTCATAATTGATATGAAGCATTGTATGGTATTTTTTTTTATTGCATTTTGAACAAAGAATTTCATTCATGCATTTTATTTCCTTAGAGTGCTTTAAACATTTTAAGCACAACTGCACTTTTCGAGCCATTTCTGATCTCTCCAGTAGTTCCATACCCCTGAACCTGTAGCATTGAAATGCGTTATTTTCTCAACTTCTTCGGAAATATTTGTTTTCAATTTAATTAAATGTGTTGATGCATTTATTGAATCAATTAATGATTTAATCTGCTTAGCTGAATCAATATTTACATTCGGTAAATCAATTAAACGATTTAGCTGTTCCGAAAATGTTTTTCTTTTATTTTCATACTGTTTGCTTACTACTAATTACTAATTAAAAGATGAGAAACCATACTTTTTGCTTCTCCTTTTAATGCAATTTTTATATAATTGAATTTCAGAGCAAGCTAATGTCCTCTCTATTATGAACAAGTCCGAAAATAATTCGAAAAATATATCCCAACCTTTGGGATTACCTGAAAATTCCTGAATTTGTAATTTTGGTAGTGACGGTAGTTCTGACTTTACAGTTGAAACTTCTACATGATTTTTATTTTGTAATTTTAAATCAAGAGGGTCTCTAATATTGTGGAGGTCAAATACCAAATCACTAGTTTTTCGTCGAATATAGAACTTTCATGTTTATGTTTAATTAAGTCTATTATATTCGAGGTTCGAAGCCATAGACGGTCCATTTTATTCAATTTCATCAGAATTGTTGATGGTTGTTAAAGATTGTCTGTTGTGTCGACAATCTCCCTAAAACAGTTCTCCTTTTTTTTAATCTGATTCTCAAACCTATCTTCTAGACTTAGACTTGTTTCTCTACTTCTACAGGTGAGCCTAAAGATTCTTTAATTACAGAGCTGCTACTTTTCTCTATTACTGCAGGGATCTCTAAGGATCTATCAATTATTGAGGAATTATCTGATATCCCATTCCTTTCAATATTATGAATTGCCAAATTGTTTTGTATTAAAGTAGTCATGATCGACTACACCAGTTTTTAATAATGAGGTATTATTACCTCGAAAATTCGATTTGAGTTCTTGGACTCTATCTAATATTTCTCTTGAGACTTTTTCTATCTCAAGAGTCATAACTTCCTTCACTATCTCGGACTGCTTTTATAACAGCTCAATTATCTTATCTGACATAATTTTGCTTTTTAATAAATAATTGAAAATATATTTATACATTTATATTTTCTTTTATTGAACTGTTAATCTTAACAATTTCTTTTTTTCTTTTCTGCTACAGCTGTTTATAATTTATAATCTTTTATTGTGTTTAAATACCCTTGGACATAATCTACTTTTTGGAAGCCTAACAGTGGTTAGTAATTTGTTTTTTCAAACAGCACGCATCTGCTTATGTTAGACTTATAATATTATTATAAATTTTAAAAAAGCAAATTCCTACCAGTGTGGAGGAAAGTTGTTTCACTTGTGCTGCCTACTGCTGTTTCTGCAGCTGTTGTCGCTGCTGTCCCCGCTGCTGTCCCGGGTGTTGTCGTTGTTGCTGTTGCTGCCGCTGTCGCCACTGCTGAAGCTGCTGCTGTCGCTGTTGCTGTTGCTGTTGCTGTTGCTGCCGCTGCTGCTGAAGCTGTTTATTAAAGCTCATGCTGCTTCTCCTTCAGTACTTTTACAACTTGCAATGCTGTACTGTTACGAAGTCGATCATTGGCAAGCCGTCCTTGCTTCAGCCGATGTTGCTTCTGCTGGTACCACTTTGAAAATACTAGCTTGTCTTGCCTAGGATTTACCAATTATTAAAAACAATTGTTGTTTTATTTTATACCCTTTCTCTTACCACTTGTGGGGAGAACAGAGCTCTTTATTTATTTTTTAAAACAACCGTATTTATTTTTAAGGTGCTGGTTTTTCTCTTCGTTGTCTCTTACCACTGGTGGGGAAAACAAACGAAGGCTCGAAGGACCATGTAATTAAACGATAGTTCCTTCGGGAGCAACTCGAAGTATACTCCTCTTGGGAGCAACTCAAAGAATACTAATTTTATTCTTAAAATCCTAGTTCTTATATAGCTAACACTGATCGTTCTTACTCAATTCTTATCGCTACTTTAACCCGACCAACGGGATGCAACTCGCTGATAAGGTCGGGTCATATCTCGTGTACGTGTACGTGTTTGTGTCACACCGTAATATTGACACGCACACATGTAGTCATAAATTATCTATTTTATTACAGTGCGTTGTGTTTATATGATACAACATGTACTTCCACTTAAAAATGTATGTGGCGTGTATTTAAATTATGAATTTATATGTATGCATGTTTAACGTAAGTTTAAACAACTGACGACAGAAAATGCACAGACGCCAGACGATCACGGCACTAGTGCATGCAATTTCGGCCAATATGCTGCGACAGGCCTCCATGGGAGCACATCGACATCGTGCAGAACGCAGCCATGTGCGCTGAGAAAGCAATTCGCCCACCGCGGGAGCACACCGGTAATTGGACCACCGACGTTGGGAACGTCCGCGGCAGAGGCAGTAGCATTAAGACGGTATTTAAGCAGTTGTAAACCTAAAGCATAGTTAAGTTGAAATGTGTAACCAGAAAAATCAATAAAGCTTTTTTTATCAACTCAATAAAGCAATTTTGCTAATTGGCGCCCGAGCAGTTACCCGCGCATAAAGTATCTTGTGTGTTCGCGATGAAAACAGTTATCCAGTGCCTCATATAGCCACGACCGGCTAATAAACACGAAGAAACTACAAAATCAATCCAAAAAGTGCCAAAAAAAAATTCACATCTCGTCCTCAGTGCGTGCATAGAAACTAACAATATTTTTGTCACAAAAAAACCAAGTGCCTTAATAAGCTACGAATTAGGATAAAATATCATTTGTGCATCAATAAAACGATAGTAGTGAAAAACTTAACAAGCGCCTTAAGTAGCCGCATTATGATCGCAATAACACTCACGGGTAAAAACACAATCACAAGTCTTGCTAAATAAAGGGCCTTAAAGAGCCACAATTGCAGACAAAAAAACCAGTGAACGGTGTGACAAAGCGGAGATAATACATTTCATCCCGTAGACCCTATAAAGTGAGTAAAAACCACAAAGACTCTTTGGCGCGGACCTAAGAACTAGTCCTTACGTGATCCTTCGAAGGACACCCGCGAAATAAAGGCTCCAAGGGACCCCGCGTAACCCACAAGACGACGTGGGACAAAAAAGATACCACCAACGGACCAGCGCGGGAAGACTCGCCGGAATGCTGCAAATACACTATAAACAAACGTAAAAGCATAACAAGAATACAAGTATATCTCCAGGATAAAATGAACAAACAAGCTACTGGTTCTAATATAGTAAAGATACAATACATTTACATTATAAAACACATGTACAGTATAATTTGCTTAGCTGCCTCAATGTTTAGCTGCATCGATAAGATAAGTTAGTTGCCTTAAACTATATTTTTTCTGCATTTATGGTTTCATTTGTATGAAAATAATTACGTTTGCTGCATCCAAGTTAGCTGCTTGTTGCACTTAAGCGCGTCGTATCGGCAAAATTTAATTGTAATATTCTATGAATATCGTCCATCTTAGCTGCGTCACCTAGGAAAAGGAAAATGGCTTGCCAATAAAAATAGACTCAACAATTCGATGAATATGGCAAAGCCTGCATTTTTTTGTTTCTGCGTGTCTGTTTTGATCGTGTCTTTCTTTTACTTATCGTGAAAATGGGTAAAATAAAGCGTGTGGTTGGTTTAACACTAAAAGAAAAACTTAAAATTATTGCGGATGTTAATGATAAAGTTGACAAAAGTGTTGTCTGTACTAAATATAGTTTTGATAGGTCAACAATAAATCGCACTATTTAAAACCAAGCCGAAATACAAAAGTCTGTTTCATCGTCTCAGTTAAAGCGTAAACGCAAACGAAAAGGTGCACACGATTTGGTAGAGGAGGCATTTTATAAATGGTTTCAACAACAGGAATCAATAAGCGTAATACTGGATCGGAATGTAATTTTGGTGAAAGCAAAGGAGTTTTGCGTAAAGTTTGGCGGCGCCTTTGAGCCTGATGCAAATTTTTTATGGCGCTGGCGTAAACAGCACAACATAAAACATGGCATAATTCATTGTGAAACTGCGTCAAATGATTCCGTAGCAGCAACTGAATATGTTCGTGACATATTAGCCGGCATAATAAAAGACTACGATCAAGCCAATTTATTTAACGCAGACGAAACTGGCTTATTTTATAAAGCCATGCCAGTGGTACGCAGTTAAGTGGGCAAACATTTCAAAAAGTGAGTCTTATACTTAAGTTTATATGCAATGCAGTCGGGACCTACAAAAAAGCCTTTGTAATAGGCAGATCAAAATCACAACGTTGCTTTAAGAATGCCCATGTGCCAATGCCATATTATGTAAATGAAAAAGCATGGATGACTAGTGAGCTTTGGAAAGAAATAATCCACGAACTACAATAGATGCAGATATGAAGAAGCAAAATAAGAAGATTTTGTTGTTTATTGATAACGCAACAAGCCACTATATTTTAGAAGGATGTGAATACATTAAATTATGTTTTTTTGCCACCAAATACAGCGGCTTTAGTTCAACCGCTGGATCAAGGCATTATACACTGTTTCAAATTGGAGTATAGACGAATATTGGTTAAACAACAGCTAATTGCTGTAAATTCTGAGATATCAACAACTGAATTTTTAAAAACAATTTCTTTGCTGGATGTTCTTCACTTTATAAACCAGGGATGGAAGAACGTAACCCAATTTACTATTCCCATATTTTTTTAAAGGGTAAGCGATGTATATTGTCAGTACTGCTCTTAACTAATGAATACATTTTCTATAAAGGCTGGATTTAATCTGTACCTCAATGGAGTAGAAACTACAACTATTGTACAACTGACAACGAAGCAGAGTCCGGTGAGATAAAATACGGGCATAGCATTAATTGGGATGATTATGCAGCAATTAATGAAAATAAAGATTGTTATGGAAAGTTAACGGATGAGGAAATTGTGCTATCTCTGGTTCCCAATAAAAACGAAAACGGCACCAATGGAGAGCTTGACAATTATGACGATGCCGACGATGAACCCGAGCGCCATACTCTGAAGGAAGGTTTTTTCGCCCTTAAGGTGCTGAAGCGTCTTTGCATTCAAAATAATGGCGAAGAATTTTTGCCAAACCTTGCATCTTCGGAGAATAGATTTTTAAATTTATCTATAAAGACGGCAGCAGTGCAAATAAAAATTACAACTTTCTTTTAAGAGAATTCAACTTTATTAAATGTAAATACGAGATAAATACAATGTCAAAATATTAAAAATATTTGAATATGGATAAAATAAATATATATATACAAGTATATCGTATAAAACCTGTAAAATTTAACTCTTTTATTTCGTAATGTTCAATAAAATTCTGGGTATATTACAAATAGTTTTGGTTGCGATGAAATGCATACTCCTTTAGGCAGACTCTCAAAATTACGATAGCTGCATTTTTAAGATAGCAGCCCCCAAAATCTCTGCAAACGACTCGAGGCAGTTAAGCGAATTATACTGCATTTAAAATATAAAAGATACAACTTTTTAGAACAAAAAAAAAAAACACTTAAATTAAAAGACCAAAAATTAACAAAACCCTCATTAATTTTCCTTAATAACAAAAAGAGTGCAAATTATTTGAGCCATGCAGAAAGATTTGTCCGATGCCATCGCGGCTCTACTCTTAGGTATGGACAAAACAATACGTCCACTCCACCGATCAAATGCAGTGGCCGCATGGCCATCCAGTAGCACTCCTATAGCTAGCCCCGAACTTAGGGAGGTTATATTAGGTTTGATTAGAAACACGTTAGGGGGGGGCAGACATCATACGGTAAGCCATCAATAACGTAGACGGTCCGGAAAACACGACCTGCCGGTTACAAAACCGAACACTTCTCCGGTGACAGAAAAGATGTGTTATATGGCTTATAAGGGAGTTTTCTGGACACAGAAAGACCTTCAGTTCATGGCGTAAAAACATCGAAAGTATAATGAGCTTGTACGACGGTCAGGATCATACGTAAGCAATACGGTGGTAGGCGAGGCTGACGTGATCTTGGAGTCGTACAATACTCCAATGAAATGGAAGGCAATCTCCTAGTACCTTACTACACATTACGTCAGTAAGTGAGTTTTATCAGGCCGTATAAAGATTCGGACGTTAAATCCTTAACGAAGATCAGTTTTCAGTTAAAGTGAAAGGGAACACGAGAAACATTTAGGAATGGTCTCTAACACTCTTACCGAGGCTAATATTGAATATACAAATCGATAAATGCGAGTTTTTTAAAACTGAAGTAGATTTCTGAGGTTTCAACATCTCTCAAGATGGTGTCAAAACAAACGCAAGCAAGATCAAAGCCATTAAATATTTTCCAATTCCAAAAACATTAAAAGGCTTACGTTCCTTCCTGGGATTAGCAAGCTATTACAAAAGATTTATTAAAGATTACGCGAAAATAGCAAAACCCCTTACATCGCTCCTAAGGGGAGAGAATGGTAGATTGTCAAAGAATATATCCAATAAAACAAAGATATCAGTAGGTGATGCATTAGAAGCATTCAACAAGATAAGATACACTCTTGATTCTCTAGACGTGATCCTTAGTTACCCAGATCTTAACAAACAATTTCAATTAACTACAGACGCGTTCAATTTTGCTATTGGCGCGGTATTGGAAAAAAACAACAGACCAATCACTTTTATTTCACGTTCGCTTTCCAAAACAGAATAAAGTTAAGCTGCAAATAAAAAGAAGATGTTAGCTATAGTTAGTTCAAAGTCTACGAATGTACCTGTACGGTACAGCAAATGTAATCATCTATACCGATCACCAACCGTTAACGTCTGCCTTAAGCAATAAGCACAAAAATGGAAAACTTATCTCGAGGAATATAATCACGAACTCTGGTATAAGCCCGGAGTATCCAATGTTGCAGACGCACTGTCCAGAAATCCACCAGGCCCCCAAATTAATAGTTGCACCGCAACGGTCCAAAGTGATGAAAGTTCCCACAACCTTATCTCTTGCATAAATGTCCCCATCAATGTGTTTAAGAACCAACTTATCCTGTTGACTTCTGAAGTAGAATCGTACGAGTTCACGTTACCATCTCCGACCCACCACCATCATACAATAACGAAAAGAGATTACTCAGCAGAAGACATAATAAAAATACTAAAAAACAGACTAGATCCAAGAATTGTAAATGCAATATTTACATCAGAGAGGATTATGGGAAAAATACAAAACACACTTTAGCACATACAAAGTGGGGTATGCTCAAACTCGAGTCGAGGATGTAACACCGCAGGCAGAATAAGGAAACATCATTGCCAAAGAACACTCTAGACCTCACAGAGGGCCGGTAGAAAAAAAATCCAGATCTTGAGTAAACAATTTTTTCCCGGTCTAACAAAGAAAGTTGAAGCCATAGCTAAGACCTGCGAAACATGCATGCTATTCATGTACGATAGACCCCTGCAACGAGGGGAAATACAAGCAACCCCAATACCAACTTACCCAGGGGAAATCATACATGTAGACATTTACACAACAAAGAATAAACTGGTACTTACTCCTATAGACAAATTTTCCAAATACGCTCAAGTGCGATTGTTAAACTCTAAAGAAGCAGAAGACCTTAAGCATCCACTACAAGAAATCATGATAGGATTTGGAATACCAAAATTTGTTGTCATGGAAAATAAGAAAGCCTTAAACGCAGCATCTATAAAGTTTCTGTTAGAACAACAACTAACTAGGGGCTAAAACTTACACGACACCATTATACAACTCGACAAGTAACAGACAGATAGAAAGATTTCACTCAAATGCGAAATTCAAAGTAATAAGGCCATCTGTAAAAAAAAAAAACAATTAAATAGCAAAGAAAACTTTATAACTGCCCTGACAAACCAACCAGCAGAGTGCACATGGATCAACAATCAACATGTGCCGGACCATAAAGAAATTCTGCCTGGTAACATTATGTTAAACGCGTACCAAGGCGAAGTGGAAATCGACGGCGAAAAAACGTTGATGAATGAAGCCTATATCATCCAATACGAGAAAGCCACGGTCATCATATGACGACGATGTATACTCCACTAGAACCAGTCTTTATGCGGAAGCCACCTCTCTCCACCTCCTCTGTTCCAGTTACTAATTGAAATGAAGAACATCGAAGAATTACTGTCGCTCCAGATGATGAAAGAACTTAACATCAACAATCCGAGAAAAAAATAACTACTAGAGGCCAGCAGCAGCAGAACGACGACACAAAACATGGCTCTAACGAGTAGTCTCCGAACGATACTGATGATAAGCTCCGGAATCAAAATCATCATTATGCTCAGGCAAAGGTGCCAAGCACTTCAAACCCATAACGACAGGGTCAAGCCAACAGCAGATGCACCTGAAGAATCAGGTGGAATAAAACCGGACAAAACCCAAAAACGCTTCTACATAGCGTCCGAGGACATCCGCGTCTAAAGGGGGAGGAGATAACACCGGTCGTCACCTGACGACAACAAACGCACATAGGCCAGACGATCACGGCAATAGTGCATGCAATTTCGGCCAATATGATGAGACAACGATCTAAGGCCACCATGGGAGCACATTGACAAAGTGCCGAACTCAGCCACGTGCGCTGAGACAGCAATTCGTCCACCGTGGGAGCACACCGGTAATAGGACACCGAAAAACAGAAACGTGAACCCCGACGTTGCGAACGTCCGCGGCAGATGCAGTAGCATTACGGTATTTAAGCAGTTGTAAGCCTAAAGCATAGCATACATTGTCAAGAGGCAAATTAATCTAGCAGTATTAACACTTGAATCTAATATAATTATCTTTTTAATGCTTACTATGCGGCTAAAGTACTGAGTCACATTGTAAGCATAAACTAAATAAAAAAAAATAAAATAAAAAATATGTAAACAAATAATTAATATGTAATTTATGTCTTTTTCCCAATATATAAACATCAATTGTCACACCCGTTTGTGTTCAAACCGCTTTGTGTTCTCTTTTACACTATTGTTGGTGAGTCACCACATAGCATACAAAAACACATATCAATATACACTAATCAGATTAATCAAATATAAAAATCAAAAGAACACTTTTACTTACAAAAATATAAGTTAACGACAAGCATTATCAAAAGATAAATGCTCAGATCACGTGGAACACCAACGTGAGAAAACCCCAAAAAACAAGTGCACAAGGGCCAACGTGACCATGGCCCAAGTGCATGATCATTTACGCCACGTGCGCTGAGCCAGCACATTCCAAAGACGACACCATCGTGGGAACGTCAAAGGAATAGGACACCATCGCCAGCAACGAACAGCGACGTCGGCAGAGGCCAGCGGCAGAGGCAGCTTTTAGATACTAAGTATAAACTTTGTAAAATCAGTCTTAAGATACCTTTCGGGAAATAAAGATTATTTTTTTACAAAAAATAAATACCGATAAACTTAATTGGCGCCCGAGCAGGGACCAGTACGCGCGGAATAATTCGAAGGACGATTAAGAAGAAAATAAAAAAAAAAAAAAATAAAAAAAAAGCTAACAGTGAAAATATCCTTGAGCAAAGGTGCCTCTAAGAGCCACAGCTAAGGAAAAGGAACATTCATTTAATTAATTAAAAATAAAAAATAAAAACAACGGCAATAAACAGTGAACATCAATCACGCACAACAAAAAGTGACAAAAAGATAACGTAACATATTTAAATCGACCCACCAAAAAGTGCCTGAACAGCCACAGGGGGGTGAATACAAAAAGGATTACGTGAACATTTTTATAAAAGCAAAAAATTTTTTTCAAATATCACAATCACACACAAGAGCAGTGACAGTGACCAAAATAAGTGAGAAAAAAACATTTGTGGTTCGTCGTATAAAAGAAACTTCGCTATCCTTCGATTGTCTGCCGTACTGGCCAGAAGACCGCCGACGGCTTTGTTGTACAAGTCCGCAGAACGCCGCGAAGTAGGATCCCGGAGGTGCCTTAGTCACCTGCACTACCGTACAGGACAAACGGGACTTAGCCAAGGGGACATCGCGGGAGATCGCCGGAATGCTGTTAGTAATGTAAGTCTTACAGTTAAGTGAAAAAGAAAAAATATATTACAAAAGTGTAAAAAATAAATTCTAATACAAGGTAAAAACTCGAAAGAGTAAGAAACATTTATTAAAAAAATATAAGAAAGTATAAGAAAAATTTTAGATAATAAAACCTGAGAGTGAAACACTCGAGAAAAATTTGTTTTCCCACTTATAATAATAGAAATATAAGAAAAGAATAAAGAAAAGAAATACAAGGTGAAAAAGATTATAAAAATATATAAGAGAAAAATAACAAGACGTAAAATAATAAAAAAATACACAACACCGAGTCGTTTGGTATACAAAGTCCAATCCTGCGAACCCAAGGGACCCTCCAGGATAGAAGGAACAAACCAGCCACTGGTTTTTACACAATAAAAACATAAGTAAATAAAAGAAAATATTCACTTTATAATTTTAAGATTCTAAAATCATTTGTCAATTGTGTTAAGTCTTTGTTAGAGAACTGTTTCTGTAAAATTGTTCATTTAACGCAAAACAGTAGTCACCATGCAAGCAGATTTGTCCGATGCAGTGGCTGCTCTCAATTTGGGAGCAGACAATCCCAGTCGTCCGTTTGCTCGACCAAGTGGTCGCCCAGTTACAAGCACTCCTATAGCGAGTTCCGAGTTAAAGGACCTGATAGTAAACATGATCAAGGAAACATTAGAAGGTGGAGATTTAATTAGGCAGGCCGTCAATAATGCGGATAAGCCAGACTCTTTTTTTGATTTGCCGGTTGCTAGATCTGACCCACAAATAACAAACGAAAAAATACCGGAGGTGATACGCCTCATAAGGGAATTTTCTGGGGATAGGACCGCCTTCAGCTCATGGAGAAAGAACATTGACAGGATCATGAGTTTGTATGAAGGCAGAGAAGACACGTACCAATATTATCTGGTCACCCTTGCTGTACGCAACAAGGTTGTCGGAGAAGCGGACGTAGTCCTTGAGTCTTATAATACGCCTATGAATTGGAAAGCGATTTCCAAATGTCTCACCTCGCATTATGCAGACAAGAGAGACCTAAAAACTTTAGAGTACCAATTGTTCTCAATAGTTCAAGGTCGCATGACAGTGAGCGGGTTCTATCAAGCAGTTTATCACCAGCTCTCCCTGATACTGAACCAAATAGGTGTTCAAGAAGATTCGGACGAAACAATAAGGGCATTGACTAAAAACTATAGAGAAAAAGCCCTTGATACATTTGTTAGAGGGCTTAATGGGGATTTACCGCGCCTGTTGGCAATAGAGGAACCAAGGGATTTGAGTCATGCGTTGCATCTGTGCGGACTGGTGGAGAACCAGGATTACAGAAACGCATTCACTTCAAAAGTGAGACAACAACCCCCACCTTTACCGCCCAGACAGTTACAGGGACAACACACGAACAAATATGCAAGGCCCATACAAGATAACACTCCCGTACAACAAAAAACCTTCGATCACAATTTGTACTACCCCCCTAAACCAACTTACCGACCACCACAGTGGAACTATAATAGAAACAACTTCGGTAACAACAACCAATATAACCAGCATCAGAACTATAGACAAAATCCAGGGCCACCACCAAGACCTTTCGCGCAGAAACCGGAACCTAGACCGACACCAATGGAAATTGATTCCTCGGTACGGTCTAGAAACCCTAATTACATAAATAGACCGCAGACGATCGAGACGACAGGTAAACGACCCCCACCTTTGAGCCACAGTGGCCCAGCCCAGAAGTTTCAACGAAACTTCCACGTCACTACAGGGGGCAGCGAACAACAAACGTACGAGGACGACTCAACCTATACCTACGAAACGGACATAGAAGAACATATTTATTTCAACATAGTCGCACAGGAAGGGGCCGACGATTTACCAGACCAATTTCCAGAGCATAACGACTCATATTACAGCTACGACTCCGCAGAGGCTGCAGAAGTCCATTTTTTAGAATAGATTTCTCCACGTTACCATACTTTAACTGTGTAGCGAGGGATGGTAGGGCACTCAAATTTTTGATAGACACAGGATCTGACCAAAATTATATAAATCCGACACTAGTAAAGAATCCGATAGAAAATGAAAAACCTTTTTTGGCAAGTTCCGTAGGCGGGCACAAAAAGATAACTCACCATACATTTTTAAACCTTTTCGGGATACACGACATTCCTATGAAGTTCTTCCTTCTACCGACTCTGACGACTTTCGATGGTCTTTTGGGATATAATACTATGAGACAAATAAGAGCCGACATTTGTAATACGGGGGACTACTTGGTAATTAACCATAATTATAGAATCAGAATCAGACGGCTTCCTATCGGAGCGATAAATACCAAAGAATTGAGAACCGATCATATGACTCAAGACCAAAAGACAAAAATAGAATATTTGACAAAAGCACACGAACAGCTATTCGCAGATCCCGACAAAAAACTCACGTACGCAACCGAAGTAGTTGGCGAAATCAGGACTTCATCTGATTCGCCAATATACAGCAAACACTATCAATACCCGATTTCATTGAAACAAGAAGTAGAGACACAAGTACAGAAATTGCTGCGTGACGGCATCATAAGACCATCACGGTCACCCTATAACGCGCCAGTGTGGGTCGTCCCGAAAAAAACTGACGCATCAGGGAAAAAGAAATATAGAGTAGTAATTGACTATAGAAAGTTAAATGACATAACAATTTCCGATCGTTATCCAATCCCAGAGATTGGAGAGATTATAGCACAATTAGGGAAAAATAAATTCTTCTCAGTCCTAGACCTAAAAAGCGGTTTCCATTAGATAATCCTCAAGGAAACAGACATTGAAAAGACAGCTTTCGCCATCAACGGTGGCAAATTTGAATTCACTAGATTACCGTTCGGGTTAAAGAACTCCCCTGCAATCTTCCAGAGAACTCTAGACGCCATACTAAGAGATCACATTGGTAAGATATGCTTTGTGTATATCGATGATATTATTGTATTCAGTAAAAACGAAGACGATCATACCAGACATTTAGAAAGAGTCTTTACGACCTTAGAAATGGCTAATATGAAAGTCCAAATCGATATATGCGAATTTTTTAAGACAGAAGTAGACTTTTTGGGGTTTACAATATCCCAACATGGTGTTAAAACCAACGCAAACAAGATCAAGGCAATAGAATCATTTCCAATTCCGAAAACTTTAAAGGAACTTCGCTCCTTCTTAGGACTTTCAAGTTATTACCGACGATTTATTCGGGATTATGCCAAGATAGCCAAGCCCTTGACTACCTTACTACGAGGTGAATAGGGTAGACTCACGAAAAATATATCCGGCAAAATAAAAATCAATATGAATAGAGAAGCTATAGAATCATTCGATAAATTAAGAAAAACCCTTGCCTCACAAGATGTAATACTTGTGTACCCAGATTTTAAAAAGGAATTCCAATTAACGACTGATGCATCTAATTTTGCTATTGGATCAGTATTAGAACAAGAAGGTAGACCAATTACTTTTATTTCTCGCACTCTCAATAAAACGGAGGAAAACTATGCAGCAAATGAGAAGGAAATGCTGGCAATAGTTTGGGCTGTCCAGAGTATACGAATGTACCTGTACGGTACTGCAAAAGTAATTATTTACACAGATCACCAGCCTTTGACCTTTGCTTTAAGTAGCAATAATCACAATGGCAAGTTGAAAAGGTGGAAGAGTCGTTTAGAGGAATATAATCATGAGCTAAGGTACAAACCAGGAGTATCGCACGTAGTAGCAGATGCACTCTCTAGAAACCCAGTAGACACACAAATTAACAACACATCGGCAACAGTACATAGCGACGAAAGTTCAGCACACAATCTAATACCGTGCATAGGAGTTCCAATTAATGTATTTAAAAACCAAATCATCCTACTACTCTCAGACGAAGAAACTTACGAGTTTACACTCCCTTTTCCAACTTACCATAGACATGTAATTAAACAGAAAAACTTTTCAGAACATGACTTAGTGACAATATTAAAAAAACGATTAGACCCCAACCTAGTAAACGGACTTTTTACATCAGAAAGAATACTCGGGAAAATACAGAACATATACCCTGTGCACTTCAAGTCATACAAAGTGAGATATACGCAACTTCAAGTAGAGGACGTCACGTCAGAAACAGAACAGAACGACATTATGGCCAAAGAGCATGCCAGAGCACATAGGAGCCCCATAGAAAACAAAATACAAATCCTTAGTAAATACTTTTTCCCTCAGTTGAACAAGAGAATCGTAGCAATAGCAAAAGCATGCGAGACGTGTAAAACGTCAAAGTACGACCGACATCCAAGTCACGTGGAGTTGCAAGCAACTCCGATACCAACCTATCCAGGACAGATAATCCATGTAGATATCTATTCAACAGAAGGGAAACTAGTACTCACTGCTTTGGACAAGTTCTCGAAATATGCACAAGTGTGACTGATAAATTCCAAAGCGGCGGAAGATTTGAAACATCCGCTATACGAAATTATGATAGCGTACGGAATGCCAGAACTAGTGGTCATGGACAATGAGAAAGCTTTAAACGCAGCTTCTATTAAATTCCTAATAGAAGACCAATTAGGGGCCAGAACGTACACCACACCACCATACAACTCGACAAGCAATGGACAGATAGAAAGATTCCACTCAACGTTAAGCGAAATCATGAGATGTCTCAAGAAAGACAACAACGGTAGAAACTTTGGGGATTTACTGCTAAAATATAACCAATCCATACACTCCACTGTAAAAGGTAGACCCATAGAGATATTTTTTGCGAACAAGAGGATTAGGGATCCAGCAGAACTAGAGACAGCCAGGGAACAGATTACTAAAAAAATAAAAAACAAACAAGAAACAGACCTGACCTACCATAACAAAAAGAAACAGCAACCAAAAACCTACGAAATAGGAGAAACGGTTTACGCAAAAATTTACAAGCATATAGGTTCTAAACTCACAGCAAAATACAAGAAGGAAATAGTAGCGGAAGACAGGAATACAACTATAAAAACACAATCAGGAAAAACTATTCACAAAGACAAACTTAAAACTTAAATCATTCTTTATCCCGACATAGGTTATTCCTACCCGTATGTCTGGGTATGACCACGATACTCGACTACTCCACGACGCAACTGATATCATTAAAGACAGGACTTACTGCACGACAGAACGGTACGTTCAAAATCATTCACATTTTTGGTATGACTAAATACGAGGAGGCATATAAATTACTAAAAGAGACAGTTGACAACCACACAGCTGCGAAATCTGTATACTCCTTTTTAAATTACGAAATAGAGAAAATAGGCAACGACATAAGAAAGTTAAGACCCCACAAGAGAATAAATAAAAGGGCTATTAATGCTTTAGGGTCGGCCTGGAAATGGTTACCGGGTACTCCCGACCATGACGACCATCAGATAGTAATAGAAAAGATAAATGAACAATTAGAAAACAGTAACAAACAAGTCATAGTTAACAAGGAACTCAACAGTAAGATAAACGAATTAACTAACATGGCAAACAAAATCATAAAAATAACAAAGGAGAATAATAATATCAATGATGAATCATTGACCATTTTGAGATATCAACTTCAGATATTCAGAGATGATCTAACTAACATTGTACATGCCGTAGACTGGGCTAAAACCAATACAATCAACTCTGTGATCCTTTCAGGACAAGAAGTTGGAATAGTAGAAAAAATGCTTAATGAAAATGAAATATTTTTTGTCAATGTAGAAGAGTTATTGGAATTTGCCCAGATTAAAGTAGCCACTGATGACAAAAACATAATTTACATAATAAGTATACCTAAAATAGAAAAAACAATATGTAATTCTATGATTATAAAACCGGTAAAAAAGCTAAATGCTGTTATTGAAGTAAAATTTAATAAAATTATAAAATGCAAGCATAAATATTTTGCATTAAAGAGCGACTGTGAAGCTCATAGTAGTAAGATCATATGTAAAAACCAAAATTTGTTAGACTTAAGTAATGACAATTGTGTAACTGCCCTGCTGGAGAACAAACCCTCTGATTGCAAGTGGGTAAATAACCAACACGTTCCAGACCACGAAGAGATACTACCGGGAACCATCCTGCTCAACGACTACCGAGGAAGGGTAGAAATTGATGGCGAAATTAAGGAGATGACGGGAACCTTCGTAATACAAATTGAATATTCGACAGTCAACGTGAATGGAGACAGCTATGCGATCAGCACCAGAACGTATGCGGAACCAACGCCCCTATTCCAATTAATGAATGCCAGGAAGACCGTCGAGGAGGTACTATCACTACAGATGATGAGGGAACTTCACATTAATAATACAAGGAAACTGAACCTACTGGAGGAGACCAACAAATCAACGAAGAGAGCGAATATAACACTTGTGAGCATACTACTAGTAATGGCCACAATAGCTATCAGTAGTTGGTTCGCCCGGAGGTACATCATCCCCCACTGGAAAAAAAGCAAGAACACACCAGAGATAGAGGCAGCAGCCGGAACCAATGAAACAAACGTCAAACGCTTTTACATCGCGTCCGAGGACGTCCGCATTTAAAGGGGGAGGAGTTAACGACAAGCATTATCAAAAGATAAATGCTCAGATCACGTGGAACACCAACGTGAGAAAACCCCAAAAAACAAGTGCACAAGGGCCAACGTGACCATGGCCCAAGTGCATGATCATTTACGCCACGTGCGCTGAGCCAGCACATTCCAAAGACGACACCATCGTGGGAACGTCAAAGGAATAGGACACCATCGCCAGCAACGAACAGCGACGTCGGCAGAGGCCAGCGGCAGAGGCAGCTTTTAGATACTAAGTATAAACTTTGTAAAATCAGTCTTAAGATACCTTTCGGGAAATAAAGATTATTTTTTTACAAAAAATAAATACCGATAAACTTAATTTATATGAATATATATATATATAGTTAGATTAACTGTATTTGTTTGAGTCGAGTTAATGGCCCGTGGTCATCACTAAGAAAACGCTAAGACTTTGGGTAATAAAATAACAACGATTCAAGCTTTGAACTGTATTTTATTTTTGTTAAAAGAATATGAAGTGTCTTACTTGAGAGTTAGCTCAAGACTGATTTAAAGATGCTAAGATGATTCTAAGCGTACCACAAATGGTTTTTGTTTATAATTGATTGACATTGATATTGATGCTGCGTGTGGGCTATTGGCGCATCGAGTTATCTATTATTGTTTATAATTTCATGTAGAGTGTGAGATTTTCGAGTGACATGTTATTGTTTAAATTTTGATGCTGAGTTGGTTAATTGGATTTAAGTGCGGCAGTAATAACTGTCGCAATTTATTATTGGTCTTATAAGTGGGTATAGAGTGGACGATTACGCCACTTCCCTCCATTTAGAATGAAGCCTATGCTTAGGCTGGATACAATGAGTGTAAAAATTTTTGTTCCATTTCTATTTCTTGTGGATCATGTGGTTGTTTTCTTAATTTCATAAGTAAAATATTAATGGGTTAGTAGTTACATATTTGGAATATAAGTATAATGTAATGAATACAAAAATTATATTTAATCTAATTATGTAAAATGTGACATTATATTTTGATATAAGTTTAACAATGTCATCATGTTTTATAATCTTAATCTTAGTTATTTTCAGTGGTGGGTACAGTGGTGTTAGGTCTATTTCTGGCTTTAAGTAATTTTCACTTAAGGTTGTGGTTCTAATTTCAAGTTAATATTGTGATATATCATACTTATAATTTTATTTCCATCTATATTGTTATCTTATCATTTAATTTTTGACAATTTTGTTTAAGAGGTATTTTGCTTAAGTTTCATATGAGAATTACATTGCGTTCTACGTATTTGATCATTTCTGTTGTAGGTATAGTTATAAAATTACAAATCGGTTTTTCACGCTTAATAATATTACTGATACATTCATTATTAATTTCTTCATTATTTTGATTATAAACTTTATTTTCGTTTTCAAAGTAAGAATGTTCATTTGGGTGATCCAACTGGTAACCATTATGATCAGGATAAGGGATTACTTTAAAAGTTTCAATTATTTTATGGTTAATAGGGATGTGCGATATAATTAGTATTTCATTATTTTTGTGATTAATCCAAGTGGATGTTTTGATTAATAATATATGTTGACTGTTAACGTTTTCTAACATGTCATAATTTTTTTGTTCAGTTGAGTGTTTAATGTTGGTTGTCCAGCGTAGATAAAAATATGAGCGGGAGTTTGTCCTGTTGTGTCATGTTTAGTTTTGTGATTGTATATGTAAAGTATTGTTTCTATTTTGCCTAACTTGGCTTTTTCATCGTCATTCTTCATGTTTTTTTATACGAATTTTTTCATTTATTGTTTTGTGTAGTCTTTCTATGTCAGCTATGCCTGTATTTGTTGTGTGGGTTTCCCTATTCTCTATTAAAATATGAAGACACGCTCATGCCCAATTAACTGTTAAATTCCAAGAAATTAAAAAAATGAGTGCACTAAGTTAGTTTAACTACTGATAATAATATATTTGTACAAGATTGTAAGTAATATTTGTCTCTCATTATTTTATTATTATCTGAATTGATATAATTTGCCATATTTTTTACGAACGGATTGAGTTTTGCTCTATCAATTTCACTTCAATATTAAAATTTAAACAAAGAACAGCTGATTTCGTCACTATATTGACATTTTTAGGCTTAGTTAGCATTTAAGCTAATGACTTTTGCTTAACGGTGAGGTATCGTAAAGCATTAAAATACATTAAGTTACCAGTTGATTTTGAAAAGACAAAATTTTTATACTTCTTGTCAAATAGCTATAATCCTCGTTAGCCGCTATTTAACAATTTATCCCGCATGTGCTTATTGAAAACCGCTAGATCTAGTGGGAAAGCAGCTAAATTGGCTGCCCTGGTTGCACCACTTTGCGGGAATATGTATAATCTAAAAAAGATTGATCGCAGTGTATAAGTAACACATACGGCAATGATTTAGTAACCGATATATTTGCAAATTTTTCATATCCTTCCCTGCTACCTTTAAATACCTGTGAAAAGAATTTCTCTTATTTAATATATCGCCCATCTCTATGGTATGCACGTGTTTCAGGCAGAGTTTAATTAGTAAAGTTTTTGTGTCGAATACCGTTCGCGTCTGACAATGGGTAAGTTTCGTTCAAAATTAAAACGGCGTTGCAAGGGCAAAAATTGGACCAAGGGACAGTCAGCAGTATCAAATCCTAATGAAATGAAACATCGTTTGAAAGCAAACTCCTGTTTCGTAGAGCCACATCTAAAACTTGGTAAGAAAAAATAATAAACTCGATTAAAGTCTCTTAATGTCATTGTGTATATTCTGATGTCAACACATTTATTTGGCTGTGACATCAAATTTAGCTGGCACGCTTACTATAGAGGCCGTGCACAAACACGAACAGCGTCAGGCATACAGTACAGACAGGATGACTGTCAGCAATGTGGATGGCGGCACCCTAAACTCGTTAACAATGGAAAATAATGATAGCACATCAAGCACTGGTGCCGGCACACAGCTAAGCTTGCATAATACATTTCAAAGCTTTGCCTCTAACTATAGCAACGTGAGCTTCAAAAAGTTGTTCACTGGATTCCGGGCCTCATCCGATTTGCACAAAGAGATGTTGGCTATTTTAAGCGCTTTAACGGAAATTATACGTGAACGTGGCGGCACAGAGTCTGCTACAGAATACTTTCTTCTTCTAATTAGCCAAATTGAAGCGGCCAACGAAGAGAGCGACATTATTGCCGGCGTTGCACTTCTATATATGGGAATGAAGTCTGTGCCAGCACCGGTGCTTCGTAAACGCTTTGATAGATCAGCTGCCACACTTCTCAAACTCTTGCAGCGATTTGTTCAGTCTGGCAGTCAATCCGCCATACGTTACGTAAGTCATTTACATTATTATTAGCTTTTCTTCTTCTATACTACCAACCAACAAATTGTGTAGTATTTGTTTTTGTTGTGAAAATACGTCGAAGACAATCTCCATCTCTATAAAGTATATATGTATATTCTTGACAAGGATCACTAGCGAAAAACAGTCAACGAAAGCGTCAATCCCAAAGAAATAGACTCGTAATTTGGTACACAATTTAAGTTTATTTTTTATCCCTGCACTAGTAATCAAAATACATCTATATACAATGCTTCTCATATTTATATAAATGTTTATATAATGTTTTATTTATTCCACTTTTAATCATTATTATAATTAAAGAAATAATTATAATTTAGTTTAATTTAAAACAAACTTGATTTGCATCTAGAAACCAGGAATCTTTGTACATAATAAAGTTGGTTACTCTTATGGTCTCCGAATAAATTTGGTAGCTCTTATGGTCTCTGAGATTAATGCGTTCATTCAAACGGACAGATAGACATGGATTTACTGGCTCAGCTGATAATACTAATCAAGAATATGTACAAGCGCCAACCTGTACTAAAAGCATACCGCACAAATGCTATGCAATATTTAACATACAATTTCTATGCTAATGAAAAGTGATGTTATTTTGTAGGAGTTTACTTTAGGAGATTATTATAAATCACGGAATACATTTGCTAAATAACAAAAAAAAAAAAAAAACGTACAATATGACAATATTAAGAATAAAATAGCCAATAGGGGCTCATAATTGTAAATAACAGCTCGTGAAAAAATAATCTTGGCCACATTTGTTAAATACTGACCACCAATATTTAAAAGATGTGAAATCGGATGTCGAGAAAAAATTATTAGTTACCCCTCGTATAAATAAAAGGCAATGGTCTCCGAAAAGCATGTCAAAGGCAATGGAACAACATTATATTTAGCGATGACTAAATTTGGCGTGAATTTATTAGAATTTAGTGATTGGCAAAGAAAAGTTATTCGTAAAAATTACGCATTAAACCATCAAACCGTCCAGATCTTAGCCTAATCATAATTATACGACGAATAATGAATATAAATTTAAGTAGCGCGTCACACAACACTTCTAGATTTATTTAATAAACTGCGTGAGATTTGAAACTCTATATCAACAGAACAATGCCGAAATGTACTAAAATATATGCCAAAACGAAATAGATTGACAAAGGCGAAAGCACCAAAAAATAATAATAATGTAACATTTTTTTTTAATATAATGGCTTCTCATACATTTATTATTTATTATATACAAAAGTTGGTATTAAATTAGATACCCAATTTAATATTCATGTATATTTGTCTCCCTCGTGTTTCTTCCATATCTTATTAATTTCACTGTTTCCTATTTTCTAACTTCTTGGGTCTAATTTTAGCTTATTGGCTGCTTGTCTGTGCTACTGCGTGCCCAGGACTACACCACTTGGACATATAGTTCGACTTTTCAGTACTTTGATGCGCTGCTAGCGTTCACAATTTTTTCCAGGCCGAAGATACGAAAAGCAGCACATCTTGCCGTGGTCTCAATTATTCATGGGAGCTGTTTTTTGATATCACCAACACCAGTAAAAAATCCTATTTCTGAGAATGACACGGAACAAAAGCAGAAGGAAGCACTCAAATCTAAATATCACCCGGCCAGCAGCCGTTTGACGAATTTCTGTCTTGCCCAGTTTAAGCCTGAAGTGCTTGCGAATGCACAGACCACAGTCTTACATACGCTCGCCTTACTGCAAGAAACGATAGCCGGTTTTCGCACCGAGGATATACGCATCGTTTGTGAACATTTGCTGTCCATAATGACCGCTGCAAATGTGCTAGTGCGCAGTAACTGCTTTAAGGCAATGCACGCACTCTTTCTCACACGCAGCGTCAATCTACACGCTGCTTTGTGCGCCAAGTTACTTGTGGCCATACACGAATTTAGGTCGGATCGAAATGATGTGCACCAAACACTTGCTTGGATTACTGTACTTAAGGAAGGCCATTTGCATCTGGGCACTTTACAACTTGATTTATGCATGAATGCACTGCCGCGATTTTTTGAAGTCTGCACAGAACTTTGGCTGTCAGAACACACCGAACTTGTAGTTTGCGTATCCACTTGTATCAAGGAAGTAATTCAGGATTGCGTAGCTCGCGCCTGTGCAACGCGACATGTCGCCGAACAACATCACCAGTCGGTGGTCAGACTTATTGCCTCCCTTCACAATGTACTCACAGCACCTTTTTGCGAGAGCTCTAAGTATGTTACATTGATATTTTCTACCGTTTTTGAAGTATGCGGCAGTTACTTTTGGTAGGTTAAACCACATTTCACAAAAACGTTCCTATAAGACATTTTTCTTTACTCTCTGGTTTTTCAGCGCCGAGCTTATGCCTTCGGTAACTGCAATTGGCATACGCTATGAAAGCCATGGCGCTTTGCGCTTACAGATCGAGCACACTCTTATAAGCGCTATTAACACGCTTGGGCCCGATATAGTGCTAAGGGCTATACCACTGAATAATCCCAACGGCGGTGTGTGTTTGGAGCGTTCGTGGCTTTTGCCATTGATTCGTGAGGCCACTAGAGGGGGCAGCCTGCAGTTCTTCAAAGAGTACGTTGTACCTCTGGCATTACATACTCAGACGAGTTGGCGCCAATTTTCTGTGCAGGATAAGAACAAAGCACACATCTATGAGCTATTATGCTGTCAGTTGTGGGGTCTATTTCCAGGATTCTGTCGGCAGCCGCGCGATCCTGAGTATTTGTGCAAACTGGCACCTACCTTAGGAGATGTCTTGGACAACAATCCAGAGTTTCGTACAGCCATATGCGACGGTCTCATGGAGCTGTTGGATAATAGCCAAACCACCGAATGTCATAAAATTATTGGTCTGTATGCTCGCAATTTTCTTCCGCGGCTGTTCAACATATACACAACAAAACCAACTGGTAGCTATGAAGCGGATCAGCGTAAACGCGTTCTAGACGTCATTCGATTATATATCGAACGTGCACCTTCAGATGTGCAAACGCAGCTTTTTGAGAGTGCCCAGGTTATTTTGGCGAACAGTACGGTGGCGAGCTTCGACTACGATGCGTACTTCGATATCAATGCTGCAATTTTGCAGGTGCAAAAGTGTGGCAGCATCGAGAACTACTTTGAGAAATACATTGCACCAGTTCTACGCAATGAGAAGTCCAACTCTGTTTCCCGGGACGAACAAAAAATGAAAAAGCAGCAGCGCAAAACATACGAGTGAGTATCTCTAGGACTAACACTGTTTTCTCATAATAATATTGTTTCATGTTTTTAGGTTGCTTAACGAACTCATGACATCGAATCACCCCTCATGTCAAAAATTCATGCGTAAAAACTGTGCTGTTGTACAGCATATACTTTTAGAGGCTTTTACTACCACATGTAATGTCTGTCAGTCATTACGACTAGAGTAAGTAAAATATACATTATACGTCTTCTTTTCAATGAACTTAGCCTACTTTATTACAATTAACATTTTAAAACTACCCCGATTGAAAAATGGGTAAAAAGCAGCTAATAAAGTTGTGCAAATGTATTGTATGTAACAGGCATAATGAAACTTGTCCGACGCCATGAAGAATATATTGGAACACTGTTATTATTTGCCATTGCTTTAGCGCGGCGAGTTTCGATCACGCAGAATTTCTAAACACAACTGTCCTGCGTCGTACACTTATTCTTTTGTGCCTACCACCGAACCACACTCGGCGACAGCGACGCTACGCTGTCGCCTCGCTTAAACGTATCTTCTTAAAGCGACAACTGCAGACAACCAATCACAGCATAATTAAAGGCTGATGCAATATTACCATAATGATAAAATTAGTCCTCGTGAAATTCCCGAGACTGTACACCCATACACTTACACATTCACACACTCTTAGTGTGCGCCGACACGGCCATCCTGACCATTACACGACCTCGTACAATTTTACCAAAAATGTTTTGTTACCATTCAATCAACTTTCGAATATAACTTTTAGTTTTTCATCTAAACTTATATTTTCCATTAACAAATTACATCTTCATATTTCTGTTTCTTTCTTAACTAATACAAATTATTTTTCTTTAACACTGCTTATTTTTACATTATCATTAACCACACAGATTTTACATTATAATACCTAATGCGCCACACACCATGATCATAACAATTGTTTTGCACTTGTGCTTACATTATTATTACAAATTTCATTATAAGCCCTTAAGGCATCTGTACTGTCTCTTTCAACAGTTTCTTTTTACATAATTTCATTACTGTCTCTTTCAACAGTTTCTTTTTACATAATTTCATTACTGTCTCTTTCAACAGTGTGTTTTTCATTATTACTGTCTCTTTCAACAGTGTCTATTCCAACTCTTCATTACTGTCTTTTTCAACAGTTTCAATACTGTCTCTTTCAACATCTTCAATACTGTCTCTTTCAACAGTTTCAATACTGTCTCTTTCAACAGCTTCAATACTGTCTCTTTCAACAGCTTCAATACTGTCTCTTTCAACAGTTTCATTACTGTCTCTTTCAACAGCTTCAATACTGTCTGTTTCAATTACACTATTTAAATCCATATCACCACTTTCAAATTCAGCTGATATTTGTCCATTTGCATATTTGTGTTTTCTATTATTTGTCAAAGACCTGAGCATATATCTATCCCCCTCTAACAATTAATTTATTTGAAACGGCCCCCTAAACTTTGGACTTAACTTTGTTTGATGCCTTTCTTCATTTTTTAACAACACGAAATTTCCTACCTTGTTATATGCTGCTGCAGCTGAAATATTTTGACCTGCTCGTGCTCTTACTTTTGTCAAGTCGACCTCTTGTACCATATCGCAAGGTGGAAGCAACCCCAACGGACGGACAACTTTGCCGATAAGCAATTCTAAGGGGCTTGCCTTTGTCACACGACTAACCGTACAGTTTAAAGCTAATTGAACTTCTCCTAAGGCATCTTGCCAAGATCGACTGCTAGTTTCAACAGCAGTTAATAAGTTCTTTAAGGTGCTCATTATTCGTTCAACTTGTCCATTTTCTCTACTTGCACCTGTCACAACCAAATGCAGATCAATTTTTTGTTGTGAGCAAAACACTAAATCTAGTGCTGGCGAAACATCTGCCCTGATCATTATGCGATTTGGTACCCTAAACAAAGATATAGCCGACATGACAGCCTTTATGCAATTTTCAGCATCAATTTTAAGCGTGTGAGTTAAATAAACAAAATTAGTAAAAGCGTCTACCTGAACAATGATATACTCTTTCTGATCGGACTTGCCACTCAACTTTCCAGTTATGTCGATGTGAATGGTGTGCCAAGGTGTAATTACCTTTGGAATTGGATGAAGACTAACTTGAACTTTACCCGAAGAAGACTTTGACATTTTACACGTAATGCAGTTCTCAACAAATTTCCGAATATACTTGGACATGTTATCGAACCAGTAATAGTCGTAGGCCTTATCTAACGTCTTCTCCCATCCCAAGTGCATGATTGACTCGTTGATTTGGTTTATTACGGACCATCTAAATGGTCGGGGAACAATTGATAAAGATCGAGTTCTATCATTTCGTTGAAATTTTCGATATAGTATTCCTGCTGCGTAAGTTTTAGCAATGTCCTCAGCAAGAGAATTTTCTTTCAATTTATTCACAATATTAACTATGTCAGAATCTTGGCGCTGTTCACCCAAAAGCCAATTTTCAGATATTTCTGCCAAATTAACTCGTTTTTCGGGAATTTTGTAAGTCAATTCTGCTGAGGGCAGATTTCTTGAAAAGAAGTCAACATGAGACATTCGTTTACCTTCTCTATATTGTATGTCAAATGTAAATGCCTGTAAATACGCCCACCATCTTTGCACCCTGGGACATAGATGCTGTTTAGTTCTTGATGCTTTAAGTGAGTTACAATCAGTGAAGACAGCAAAATTTCTACCCAATAAATAATGGCGAAAATGTTTTATAAACAAAACAACAGCAAGCGTTTCTAATTCATAAGAATGATAACGTGATTCAGCAGGAGAAGCAGCCTTACTAAAATATTCAATGACATGAAACTTGTTGATTTTGTGTTACAAGATGGCACCGTATCCACGAGAGCTTGCATCGGTATGCAACTTAATAGGATGATTCGGGTCAAAAATTACTAAGACTGGCTTTTGTGTAAGGATAGAAATAACTTTTTGTCTTATTTGTTCATGGTCCGACCTCCAAATAAACTCATTTTTCTCCGAAGTCAAAAGATATAACGGTTTCATAAAACAAGAGAATCCTTGCATAAATTGCCTAAAATAAGACGCCAATCCAATAAATTGTCGTAATGCAGAGACTGACTGAGGTGGTGGTAAACTAGTTAACGCTGTAACTTTAAGCGAATTCCGACGGATTTCTCCTGCACTCACTTCATATCCCAAATATTGAACTTAAGGAAAGAACATTTTTTTATATTGAATGTGAATCCAGCATTCGTGAGACAATCAAGAGTAATTTGCAACCTTTCCAAAGCTTCACTTTTTGTTGCAGCAGCCACCATTACGTCATCCATATAAACGACAACAAACGTATTTGCAAGGTCTCCAAGTGCTTGCATGACTGTGCGTTGAAGGACTGAAGGTGCATTCTTGAGCCCAAAAGGCATTGCCAAAAAATTCATATTGACCGCCTGGAGTGACAATGTAAAATATTTCGCTCCCCAAAGTCTGGCTATCTGATCTTATATAAGGGGCAGGGGATATCTATCTGCGACTGTGTTAGCATTTAATTCGCGGTAATCAACACACAAACGATGCGTGCCGTCTTTCTTGTTAATCAACATTATGGGACTTGCGTAGGGTGAGCAAATTGGCTTTATGATCTTACATTGCAATAATTCATTAATCTTGTCTCCTACCAATTCTCTTTCATTTGGACTAAGCCTATATGGTCTTCTTTGAACAAATTTTCTTGGGTCTACTAATTTAATTTTCATTTCACCCGAACTAACTCTAGTCGAAGGGATTCCATTAATAAAAGATTTTGAATATTTTTCCAATAAATCTTGTAATTTATCTCTATCTTCCCCAACAAGATCAGTATTTATTTCACAAAATTTCTCATCATTTGAACAATAGTTTACAGCTTTTGATCTAATAATTTCGAATTTCCCTGGTGATATTACAACATTGAATCCAGAGGACAATACTTCTCGACCAATAACAATATCATTCTTTAAATACTCATTGTTAATTCGTTTACCAACTAATTTGTTACTTATCTTTTGTTTTATTAATGAACATTCCTCTTTTCATCTGGTACGTATCCTTGCCCTTGTCCATTTTGGACTTACTGCAGTGTGTTGAAATATGACCAAGATCACCACACTTAAAGCAGGTTACATTCGTTTTTTTTGGTGACCGGATGCACTCCTGTCGTTTCTGTTCATAGCATGTGACGAAAGATGATTTTGATGTTGTTTAGCTCGACATTCCCTCATCTTGTGGCTTAGTTTTCCACAGAAGTGACATTTTATTGTTGAAAGTTTCTGACGCTTTATGTCAGGTGAAGATGTTTCCTCTTGTAGATTTTTGTTTCTTTTGTTGAACGTGAATGCTTTAAGCTCGGTTTGCAATTCACTTCTGGTGCGCATATTTGAAGTTAAAGTTAGACGCTGCAATCTGTTATCAACATGAGCCATCTTCGCAAGCGTCACAGAAACTGCAATTTCGTCCACATCCATATCGCGCCATTTCGTGATAAGTGACGTCATCATACGACGGTCGGACAACTAGCTAACATTGTTAGCTGCTGTTTCTACACTGGCGAAACGCTGCATGAAAAGTTCCTTAAACTCGGCCATTACCAACGCGCTGCCTTTTACGGTATTTTTTGCCAAAATAATATTTACTGTTGAACACCACGCCGATGCGTCGGCACCATCGAGGTCTGCGTTGAATTTTGGTAGCACAATTGTTTTTTTATTTGTTGGTTCCGGTGTCGTTGATTGTACAGCTTTGATAAGCTCGATCAAATTTGTATTTTGTATTTCCATTAACATTCGCCATGGCCCATCTGATTCATTAGGTAGCGAGCCAGATCCCACTTCTGATATTGGAACACTGTTATTATTTGCCATTGCTTTAGCGCAGCGAGTTTCGGTCATGCAGAAGTTCTAAACACAACTGTCCTGCGTCGCCCACTTATTCTTTTGTGCCTACCACCGAACCACACTCGGCGACAACGACGCTACGCTGTCGCCTCGCTAACACGTTTCTTCTTAAAGCGACAACTGCAGACAACCAATCACAGCACAATTAAAGGCTGATGCAATATTACCATAATGATAAAATTAGTCTTCTCGTGAAATTTCCGAGACTGTACACCCATACACTTACACATTCACACACTCTTAGTGTGCGCCGACAAATATATAATTCTTTTTAGGATTAATAGCCGAGTTCATCTAGCCTTTTTCGGCTGACATTCCGGCAGTATCAGAGTCCTATTTGTAGTGTGTGTGCCTTTTTTTTTTTCTTTTTTTTTATAGATTAATTTGTGACCTATTGGCAGCATAACTGCCAAGCCGAAAACAACATTTCGAGATTTTTCTAAATATTACCCTGAATGTAATTAGACGATATGGTGAAGCTAGCTTCCTGCAAAGCTGTTACGCCGTCTAGAGCCGACGACCATATTGGTGCGGGTACCAGTACCGAGTCAACTCTTGAGCAGAAGCCTTTCAATAGTCCGAGGGCGTCTTGTCGTGAAACCCGAGGAACCAATTGACTTCTAATTAATAGTCGACCCTGTGGACGAAATCGGGTCGACCACGCGCTCCTTGAGGTCGCCTTCTCGCTCTAAAAACTGACTTTCCGAAGCTGGAAGTCTGGGTATATTATTAAAAATTATTTTAAATTTGAATTGTTCCAACATTTGTTTGGAGTAGGGTGGCAAACGAAGATTGGGATCCCAACATATACCTCGAGGGGCAAAGAGACGGAATTGCTTCTGGACAGACTATGCGGGACTCATTATTTTTATGTTGAGGGGACCAAACACGAGCTATTCTACCATTTCTACTTCCTACCCAGTCGATTCTTCTCATTGGCTTGTAAGGCTCACATATGACAGCAACACCTGTAACTTTTATCCTTACTGACTGCTTCAGAAGAGCCTGTGCGGATTAACATTGGTTCAGATTGATGTGGAGATCTGAATCGTATGAATATGTCTGCAGAGTTAGTAAGAGTGTAATTGAGAGCATATGGAGCAAGGATATCTTGATCACAGCATTCTTATTTTTAAATATTTCAATTGTCATTATCTTCATTATAAACAAGTAGGAGTAAGTCG
Source organism: Hirtodrosophila trivittata (assembly GCA_035045065.1). NCBI lineage: Eukaryota > Metazoa > Arthropoda > Insecta > Diptera > Drosophilidae > Hirtodrosophila > Hirtodrosophila trivittata. The sequence continues at coordinate 3,691 of JAWNNK010001308.1, read as the reverse complement.
AGTAAACCCGACTGTAAGAAAAATCCTTATACACCCACCCAGCCCTCACGGGAATCCACACACACTCTACAATCAAGACTCTGCTTGCGATAGTACGAATTCTGCTGCGACGTCGCTGCCAGTATCATGTTAAATTGATCTTGTTTTATTATCCAATCATTTAAAATTTGAAGGCAGAATTTCAGAGTTCTAAAATTGTTAGTTCATTTTGTGCCCACATCTTAATTGCACTATTTAAACTACGTATTACCGATCGATGAAGACATACAATTTATATCTATTACCATACAGATGTCTAAAATCGATTCTAAACTGCCGGACCAACCTGTCATATGACGACCAACTGGTCATAAAAACCATACCGGAGGCAGTGCTTAATTTTAAGGAGTTTTCGACGCAGAAAGAGCACGTGGCTGAGGACCTGATTATACTAATAGCCGACTTGTATCAGAAAGCTGAAAAAATCAATGAACTCGTTGACGTTCTAACTGCGGGTTTTTCAGGCGACGAATCGTTAGTTACAAACACTATTCTCGCATTTCGAGTAGTCCTTCAGCAGCAAGGGCATCATCTAACAGTGAGCTCATTGGAGTTTGTTTTACATCAGGTATCAGTGTTTCTGGTGCAAAAGTCACGTGATCAGTCGGAGGCAGCCGTCGCCTTTCTTATCACATTCATCAAGGTGATGCCTGTCCACTTAGTCGCTAATCACCTGGAGACAATTGTAAGTGCATACCAGTTGTTTTTCATATTGCTAGCCGATATATTTTGCAGATGCGCGCACTATCGGCCATGACAAATGATACGAAGCGTTTTTGCCGCATACTGCTAGGTTACTTCCTGAAAAAACTATGCAAGCGCTTCACCGCCGAAGAGCTTTCACGGTTTGTGCCTGGCGATGATGAGATAACTCATCGGCGGCTTAAGAAGATACGCAAGGAAATGCGACGTGATACGCTTAAAAAGCAAAGTGAGCGGATACAAGCCGAGAGTTCTGATGAAGAGATAGTGGATAATCTCGAGCAGAAGAGTTACACGTAAGTGTAAAATTTGGGTCAACGTATCAGTCTGATATTAGTTACTTAAATTGTAAACTTCCAGCATCGACGACATTTTGGCCGATTCGGACTCTGACCTCGATGATATGAACATGGACCAGGTAAGCGGCTGTGCTGCTAAGCAGCGCGTGCTTAAATGTATGCTTAAGTCAAAACAGGCGCCCAGCGCATACATTCGCGAGAATGCCGGAGAAATTGTCGACTTGGCTGATCTTAATTCAGTTGGCAACGTCATGAGTAAGTTTATAAACTTTACATTAGAAATAGTGCAGAATGTGACTATTCTTTGCAGCTAGCAGCTCCCGTCTTACAATTGCTACCGTGCCTAGCAAGCTACTTAAATCTAAACAACAATGTATGAATGGTGGTTTTAAAACAGCTGAAGATGGCCGGCTTATTATAAGTGACAATATGTTGCGTGGTCAGAACAAAAAAAATGAAATTTTGGACAGTGAAACTTATTCGGAGAATAGTGATTATAAAGCAAGCGGTAGTAATCTAAAGCGCGGCATGGAAGATGACTCCAGTAACGAAGATGAATCTTTCCGCAGGCGCAAGCTCAAGACCAACGATACGTTTAGCGAACGCTCGTGTAAAACCAATGGTATACATCGATCGTTTAGCTATAATTCTAGTGTCGCAATGCAAAACGGCAACAAGGCAACTTGCGGTCAGAGCACCTACAAGAAGGTCAATGGTGACGTAAAACAAAGCGGAAAACTAGATCCGTATGCCTATATAGCCCTAACCCGGAATACACTTAATAAACGGTTAGTAAACAAAGTTATAACGTTAATCCTGTATTGCCTATATCTATTTTAAATATATATATATATATATTTTTTTTGTAGTAAACGCGCAATGCATTCACGCAAATTTAAGAGCGTAGTTGGTGGGACTGGCAAACCAGGAACGCGAAGGTCACCACATGGCGGTAGTCAACGTGGCCATGTATGCAAAAATACTAGTAGACGCTAGTTAAACAAATGATAATGTTATCTATTTAACCGATTTCTGTTGCTTCTCTTAAATATATTGTTGGGCTAAGAAGCTTCTTCGAGAAATATCAATTATTTTTGCATTTAAGCAAATTGTATTTAAGTTAGTTATATTTAATGCAAATTGTCACAGCCCAAATCCAACTCGCATTAAGATTGAACGTCTTTGAATAACTGACTGCGTCTCAATGGAGAAGAATGTACCCTTCGACCGCCAAAAAGGTAGGAGGGACAAAACTGGTGTCCACAAATGACACAACAACATTACTCTCGCCTGTTAGTTACTATTGATAAGCGCTAAAAAATACACAAAAACAGCAAGAAATTGTTGAAATTAAGACGACCCAACAAGTTTATATTAAAACAACATAGTGAAATACAAGGAACTTGAATATCCGCCGAACACCTAATTGGCTTCTAAACTTGAAAAAAATATTTTGTATAAAACAGGTGCTGCCACTACACAAAAATAAAAGATCTAATCAAAACTCAGACAGCTCCGATATAATGAAGCATCAATAACAATAACAAGAACATTAACTAGAGGTTATTTTTTTTTTTTTACAGCTTTTGCAAAAAAGCCTCCTTAAGTCTGTAAACTGGGGACCTCACTTTAAAAAATAACTTAATGTTCTGTTCTAAAGTAAATATCATGTAATAAAAAATAGTGCTTCAACTTTTTTCTGTACAATGTCCCTCTCCATCAAGCAATATAACATTAAAGGTTACATAAATAACTACTATCTGATCAGATGTGATCCGGACTGCCAAAAAAACAACAATATTTTCATGTATTTTACTACAAACCTTTATTATCGCCTTTAAAATAGGATCTTTTGAGCTAATGCAAACATGCCAACGTTTATTCCAAGCTTCCATGCACTTCTTATAAGCCCTTGAGGTCGCCTTCTCGCTCTAAAAACTGACTTTCCGAAGCTGGAAGTCTGGGTATATTATTAAAAATTATTTTAAATTTGAATTGTTCCAACATTTGTTTGGAGTAGGGTGGCAAACGAAGATTGGGATCCCAACATATACCTCGAGGGGCAAAGAGACGGAATTGCTTCTGGACAGACTATGCGCGGGATTCATTATTTTTATGTTGAGGGGACCAAACACGAGCTATTCTACCATTTCAACTTCCTACCCAGTCGATCCTTCTCATTGGCTTGTAAGGCTCACATATGACAGCAAAGCCTGTAACTTTCATCCTTACTGACTGCTTCAGAAGATCCTGTGCGGATAAACATTGGTTCAGATTGATGTGCAGATCTGAATCGTATGAATATGTCTGCAGAGTTAGTAAGAGTGTAATTGAGAGCATATGGAGCAAGGATATCTTGATCACAGCATTCTTATTTTTAAATATTTCAATTGTCATTATCTTCATTATAAACAAGTAGAAGTAAGTCGAGTAAACCCAACTGTAAGAAAAATCCTTATCCACCCGCCCTTCCCTCACGGGAATCCACACACACACTACAATCAAGACTCTGCTGGCGATAGTACGAATACTGCTGCGACGTCGCTGCCAGTATCATGTTAAATTGATTCTTGTTTTATTATCCAATCATTTAAAATATGAAGGCATAATTTCAGAGTTCTAAAATTGTTAGTTCATTTTGTGCCCAAATC